>QLTV01000047.1:796214-827383 GCA_003457575.1 Thermophis baileyi | reverse complement strand
CGCATACACGGGGGCGGTGCACATGCAGGGGGTTACGCGCATGTGTGGGGTGCGGGGCACGCGGGGGGGGTGTTGCACGTGCATTGCATTATGGGTGGGCACTTTTGGCACGCGGCGACAAAAAGGTTAGCCATCACTGCCATAGAGCCTTCATTTACCACCATTTCCTATAAAATATGTAAGTGAAGCTGACATTGGAGTATACTAATTTTTCATTTGTTTGGTATACAGAATGTTTTCCTGAAAAATCACTAGATTATTTTTCCCATTAAAGCAATTCATTTTTCTCAAAAATAGCATACTCTATTTCTACTTATGAAAGCTGATAGATTCTTACATGCAAAATACCTAACTTGTACACTAAAAGTTGTATATTGTATGAACAGTAATTTATAAGCTTATATTATTAAATATAAGTGTGCAGAATGATGTTTGATAAAAGCATCTAAGAGACATTCAGATAGTCCTCAACATTTGATCACAATTGAGTCCAGAATTAAAAGTCATGATAGTTGTTAAGGGAGGTGCCCATATGATTACCTTGCTTAACTATTACAATACATGCTCTCCAGGTTAAGTTTTTATTCTTAATCGTAACCTTGCATCTCTATCATCTCAAAAAAAACCAACTACCATTGTGCAAAAGGAAGCATAAACTATTCAGATGACTTGAATTATTGGCTGCTTTTTTTATCAGCATCTATATAAAAGGGAGCATTTGGATTTCACATTAAAAAAAAACCAAGATAAACAGTTCCAATTGGGCTTCACTTTCCAGTTCCGTATTTTTTAAAATTGTAGATGGTACTATTCACATATCTCCCACTTTATGGGTAATATAACTGAAGTTACAGTTCAAAAATTTCATTTGCAGAATTTAAATAACGTTATTTGTTCATATTTTTGTTGTATTTCTGGCAAACAGCATCTAAATCGCCTTTTGGAATATTAGCAATATTGGAGAAGTGACACAGTCCAAATAAGGGGTTCTCCAAAGTGGGTGGAGATAGCATGCAGGAATGGGTTAACTCCGTCTAGGATCCTATTGGACTGAGTCTGCAACTTTAACGACATGCCTCCTCCGGTCATCCTCCCCGCTTTTAGACTCTTTCGATCTTAAGAACTGGTCGTGTTATAGTGGTTCCCATTCTTGAATACTATTCCAATCTACTATTTGAGCAAGAACTCAACAAAGAAACCTTTCCAGCAAGAAGGGCTTGCCCGAAACCGCTGAAGGCTGCGTGGCGGTGATTTGGGGGATTTCCCCTACCAGCGAGAAGGGCTTTGCCCGAAACCGCTAAAGGCCGCATGGCGGCGATTCGGAGCTTTCTCCTACCAGTGAGAAGGGCTTTGCCCGATACCACTGAGGGCCGCGTGACGGCAATCACTGACTTCTTGCCGGCGTGAAGGGTTTGCCCGAAACTGCCGAAGGCCGCTTGTCGGCGTTTTGCAAGGACTTCACTCCAGCGTGAAGGGCAGCCACCCGAGCCCGCTGAAGGCTGTGCGGCGGCGATCCGACTAGCTTGCCGACATTGGATCAGGGCAGCGCCGCGAGCTTGCTCCGGTCAGCTGACCCTTCGGTGCCTAAAGCGAACAGCCGACAGTCTCCTGGGATATGGATCCTCTCAAATTACCCCGATCAACCTCCCAGCCACAGCGCTACACGTGCTACAGCCACCTTCACTCCCACGGCCGCTGGCCTTCGTACTAGCGACCAATCAGAACCATCTATCCCGGCTGATCTGGGAGCCTTCATATCTGAGGCCATCAGACAAGGGGTTTGAGGTGTGCATCCACCACAGGGCGTCTCCAGAGGCACATGGGACCCCAGGAGCCCGCACTTACCAGCCGGACCCACGGGGGGTTGGAGAGATATTCCCCCCTCGGGATCTATCCTACGGTTTCTTCTAGCCATTCCTCCTCATCTGCAGAGGAGGCATATAGAGACCAGCAATTGTCTGCAGAAGATGCTTATAGAGAGCAGGATTTATCTGAGGACGAGGACTTAATGCCGGATAAGCCCACCTTTGTGGGTCTGTTTCGCCCCTCAGTCTTCAGATCTTTATTATATAAAGCCAGGAAGGCAGCCAATATGGGGCCCAGCCAGCCTCCGCAGGAGATATCAGGTCTTCAGGACTCCTCTGACCCTCTTTTTTCAGAACCCACTATAGAAAAGGAGGTCATCCCCTCCCCCAGGCTTTTCCAGCATGTCGTTCAGCAACAGTGGACTTCTCCAGGATCAGGCCCTAATCCAAATAGCTTGGATAGATGTTACTATCAGATGGGTCCAGACCTTTCCAATCTCTTGGAAGTTCCCAGTATTGACGCTCCTGTAGTGGCCCTTTCTTCCCCTTCGGTCCTGGCTGATGCCCCTCTAGACGCCCTCCGACCAGAGGACAAGAGATTTGAGCAGTCCTTAGTCAGATCTCACCAGGTGGCTGCCTGGGCAGTTAAGGCCTCCACTGCGGCCTCTTTCTTTAATCGGGCCTCTCTTCTATGGCTAAAACAGCTGCAAGGGAGAATCCCTCCTGAGGACACTAGGTCGCATCAGGAGGTGAATAAGATCATGGCGGCCTTGGAATTTTCGGTGGACGCCACGTTAAACGTGGCCTGCTTTTCCTCCAGATCCATTTCATCATCGGTGGCCTCCCGCCGCCTTTTATGGCTCCGCCAATGGCAGGCAGATGCCAAACATAAATGGAAATTGGCCTCCGCTCCTTATTCAGGGGGCAAACCCCATTTTGGTTGAGACAAGGGACAAACAAAAGATTTTGCTGTCCCTCTCCAGGAGGACGGACTTTCGTTCCCCCCTTATTTTCGTCACCTGTCCTTTCGAGGGCAGGAGGGGGGTCCGGCATTCACTAGAACACCTAGACACTTTTCCCCCAGACAGGGCCCCCTGCAGGACAGGGCAGGGAAAGGAGGACAATGTTTTCCCCCGAAGAAATCCTTCTGGGGTGGAGGAAGTCGTCCCTTCCATCGTCAGCGGTGACTATTTAACAGACTGCCCCATTGGAGGTCGACTGGCCCTCTTTGCCAGCCAATGGGACGCGGTCACCATAGATGAATGGGTCAGGGAGATGGTAAAATTCGGCCTCTCCCTAGAATTCCTCTCCACACACCCCCAAGGTCTTTAATCAGATGCCCTCTGTCGAGAGACAAGGCAAAGCGGCTCCTCATGGAATCGGCCATAAAACATCTGGACATTCAGGCGATCCAGCCGGTTCCAGGGGAGCAATGTGGGCAGGGGTTTTATTCCCTCCTGTTCATAGTACCCAAGGCCTGGGGGGATGAAGGGCAATTCTCAACCTCAAACGATTGAACCGTCATATTGTCTACCGGTGGTTCAAAATGCACTCGCTCCAGACCATCCTAGGGAGCATACGGAAGGGCGATTTCCTCACATCGGTGGATCTCACGGAGGCATATCTACACGTGCCCATCCACCCCGACCACCGACAGTTCCTCCGTTTCTCCTATGCGGGGAAACATTATCAGTACCGGGCGCTCCCATTTGGTCTTTCCTCCGCCCCCCGAGTATTCACCAAATTGCTGGCAGTGATTGCAGCCCATCTGAGATCCATCCCCATCAGAATCCAATGTTACCTAGACGACGTCCTCATCCAATCCAGGTCGGCATCTCAGGCTCAACAGGACTTGGCGCTCACCATTTGGGTCCTCCAGGACCACAGTTTTTCTGTCAACCTGGCAAAAAGCCACCTGGTCCCAACGACATGCTTGCTCCACTTGGGGACCATCATAGACTCGGTAGATGGCATGGTCTTCCTGTCCCAAGAGCGACAAACCAGCCTGATCCAGCTGGCGGGCGTGTCCGAGAGGACGGAGCTGCATCCCTGATCCAGCTTTCTCAGCTTTTGGGGAAGATGGTCTCCACCTTTTTCATTGTACCATGGGCCCGCCTCCACAGCAGGGGGCTGCAGTGGTTTCTTCTTCCTCATCAGAAGGCCAGGACCGGCACTTCATCGACAAGGGTACTTCTGCCACCCATTGTGACTCAGTCTTTAAACTGGTGGATGTCCCCGGCCATTGCACGGGGATCCCTCTTCAGGGAACCCCACCGACTAACCTTAATGACCGACGCCAGCCTGTTCGGCTGGGGAGTGCACCTGCAGAACCTCATGGCACAGGGCAAGTGGACTCAGCAAGACTTGAGTCACAACATAAATTGGGCGATTCATCGGGCGCTCCTGGGCTTCGAGAGAGTGGTGTCCAACAATCACATTCTTGCCCTCACAGACAACATAGCGGCCAAAGCCCACGTCAATCGGCAGGGGGGCACCCGATCTCGTCCCCTGATGCAGGAGGTGGAATGTCTGGGTCATTGGGCAGAGTCCCACCTGTTCATTCGAGCAGAACACATATCCGGGGTGGCGAACGTGCAGGCGGACCGCCTGAGCCGTACCATCATCGACCACTTGGAGTGGCGCCTGCACCACTCCTTCTTTCAGGACCTAACAGGTCGATTCGGATGCCTGACAGTAGACTTGTTCGCCACCCCAGACAACGCTCACATTCCCCGCTTTTTCTCCAGGTTAGCGACACCAGGAGCAGAGGGTGTGGATGCTCTTCGAAGCCTGTGGCCGGCGGGTCTGCTCTACGCCTTCCCTCCCCTCCTGTTAATTTCGAGAGTTATCCAAAAGATGCTGGAGGAGAAGGCGGAACTACTACTCCTGGCTCCCCATTGGCCCAGGAGACCCTGGTTTGCGGGCCTAGTGAGCCTGTCAGTGGCTCGACCCTGGAGGTTGCCACACGACAGGATCTCTCTCACCCAGGGGGCGCTGGAACAGCTGGACCCTGGAGATTGAGCGGAGCATCCTGAGCGGAGAACAATTCTCCTCCAGGGTCATTCAGACCATTCAGGCATCCAGGCGTCCCTCTACCACTTGAATATATGATTCCACGTGGAGAACCTTTTGCTCTTGGTGTTCCAAGAGGAGACTGAATCCTACAGAGGCTTCCCTACTGCAGGTTTTAGATTTCCTTCAAGAGGGTTTAGATAATGGCCTTGCCCCTAACACCATCAAGAGGCAGGTAGCAGCTCTCTCTTCAGTTCTGACCACCGGGACCATGGACTCCCTAGCGCAACATCCCATAGTCAGACGGTTTATACGGGGAGCGATTAACATCAAGCCTCCAGTAGTTCATAGGTATCCAACCTGGGACCTCTCCAAGGTACTTAACGTTCTCACGGGAGCTCCCTTTGAAACCTTACAGACAGCCTGCCTCAGGTACCTTTCATTTAAGGTAGCCTTCTTAGTAGCGGTCACTTCAGCTAGGAGGGTGTCAGAATTGGCGGCCTTGTCCGTTCGCCAAGATCTCTGTGTATTCCACAGGGACAGAGTGGTCTTAAGGCTGGACCCTTCCTTTGTCCCGAAAATCAATACCTGGTTCCATAGGGCCCAGGAACTCGTGTTGCCAAACTTCTGCCCTCAACCGGTTCATCGTCTTCAACGAAAGTGGCACACATTAGACGTTAGACGGGCGCTTTGTATATATATAAAGAGGACTTCCAAACTTAGACGTTATGAGTCCCTGTTTGTGTCATTCCAACCAGGCACACTGGGTAACAGGGTAACCCCGTCTACCATAGGCAGATGGATCAGGGTATGTATAGCCAAAGCATATGAGGTTCAGTCTCTACCTGCTTCTAGGCATATTACAGCTCACTCAACCAGGAGTGCGGCGACTTCTGCAGCCTGGGCTACTCAAGCCTTGATCGAGGAGGTCTGTAGAGCCGCCACCTGGTCTTCATTGACTCCATTCATCCGTCACTACAAACTGGACACCTTCGCCTCAGCCGAGGCAGCATATGGCAGACGAGTCCTGCATAGAGTACATGCGGATGAAGGGGCCCAGGCCTGGGCGATTGCCCACCCATGAGGACTGCCAAGCTTTGGTATGTCCCATTCCTGGATGCTATCTCCACCCACTTTGGAGAAAGGGTGTTGGTCTTACCTGAGACGCCTTTTCTCTGGGTGGTGGAGATAGCATCCAGCCCCACCCGGATTTCGGTCCGGCCTGGGGACCTTCGGAACCACGGCTTTCAGTATCCACGTCAGTCTGCAGCGATCTCTTCGTCACAAGTGGGGAGGATGACCAGAGGAGGCATGTCGTTAAAGTTGCAGACTCAGTCCAATAGGATCCTAGACGGAGTTAACCCATTCCTGGATGCTATCTCCACCACCCAGAGAAAAGGCGTCTCAGGTAAGACCAACGCCCTTTTTCCTGAAATACCTGTGGAATTTTGTTGTGATTTCTTTGGGTGTTCCTTATTTTATTTCAGTCAATTGTATGGAAGAGTAATGCCTTACCATTCTTTGTCTTCAACCACCCACCTCAAAAAACAATAGTATAAGCTGGATGCTGAAGAGCCATCAAACTATCTCAAGAGGACTGTATGGAAATAAAAATAATTTTTTTTGGAAAAGAAAAAAAAAGGACCAAGAGGACCAAGGACCAGTGCTATCCTTTTTTCTTATACTACAGCAGAATCTTTTTCATTACAAGAGTACCCTATAATAATTTCCAGGTGTATCAAACCTTGCACTGCTAGAAAATGATACTTGTTTGACTTACTAATAATACTTCCTAGTACAGCTGCAGCTACTTCATCTATGTTATCCATTAATGCTGTTGAGCAACATAAGCAAGCAACAGCTTGCTCCTTAGTCTCTATTTGCATGAGGCATCACAAGAGTTAATCCTCCATGCATCTGATTAAATGAATATAGTCATGAAAGATATGTCTTTTATAAATCAAGTTAGCTTGGATAGGTACCACACTCTTGATTTGAGGTATCATAATTTAAATTTTGGGCCTTGTCAGAAGCTTACTTCAGTAGAAGACTCTTGAAACAAGGACTGTCTTACTGGTATTCCTTTAGAAATTTTCTTTGAGCACTCATCTTAAGTAAACTCTTTGCAACTAACAACAGCTTATATTAAACGAATAGATTATGCTCAATAAGTACTACCTAACCTCCTGGAGACAGCTCTATTACATTCTATTTATAGATACCTCTCTGCCACAGTAGGAAAACAGAACATTGGATTTGCCATAACACTTTTTAAATAGTCTGGACAACTTCCCTTTTAAAAAGATACAGCATCCAGTTTTGGTCACTTGAGGTTTTGGAAAATGTGCAGAGAAGAGCAACTAGGATGATTAAAGGCCTGGAGACTGAAACATGTAGAATGGTTGCAGGAACTGGGTATGGTTAGGCTAGAGAAAAGGACTAAGGGTGACATGATAGCAGTATTCCAGTATTTGACGGGCTGCCACAAAGAAGAGGGGGGTGAAGTTATTTTCCAGGGCACCAGAAGGCAAGACAAGAAACAATAGATGGAAACCAATCAAGGAGAAAAGCAACCTGGAATTAAGGAGAAACTTCCTAACAATGAGAACAATTAACTAGTGGAACAGCTTGCCTTTAGAAGTTGTGGGTGGTTCATCACTGGAGGTTTTTAAGAAGAGACTGGACAGCACTTGTCTCAAATTATATAGAGCCTCCTGCTTGAGCAAGGTGCTGGACTAGAAGACCTCCAAGGTCTCTTGCAGCTGGATTCTGATTCTGAAAGATGAAGTGCTTTTTTTAAAAAAATGAAGGATCTTTTTTACTCTTAATAATATCGCTTGTCAGCTTCCAACTGGTAAAGAAATTGCTCTCTACTGCCACCCAGAGGTTACAAAATTATTGATCCTAGCTGTCAAAGCTGTAGGAAGAATCTCAGTTCTGGATAAAAGTCAGTTGCTGTGAGATATTGCACACACACAGACGTATTTCTTGACCATTTAGTTATAATGGCATTGAAAATGGTGATTTACAACCAAGCCTCACATTTATGACTGTCACAGCATCCCCATGGGCATGCGGTTAAAATTCAGGTTCTTGAATTTTAATCACATGATCATGATCAAATTCAGCATGTATTTATAACAGTTGCAGCATCTGGGAGGCACATGATCACCATTTGCAATCTTCCCAGACAACTTCAGACAATGTCAATGGGGAGGTGGGATTCTTCTAAATATGAAATTCAGATAAAATTGGAGGCCTTATTCATGAGATAATATTTTTATTTTATTTATTTATTTTATTTGTCAAGCATGTATAAGATAACAGATACAAGTATAAACATGATTATGAATACAGGAAATAGATGATGATTACTTTTACTTCCATCCCTTACCTATGACCTATAACTATAGCTAATGGGATGTTTGAATTATTTTTCATGACTAGAAATTGCAATTTTTACTATCTTTTGATCAATCCTTTTCTAATAGCAAGAGGTAAATGATTCACTTACTGATAGTATTTGAAATTACAAATAGCAACTATCATAACTATCTGCTATTAACATAGCATCTTGAATCCAGCATCATTAGAATGGAGTAACTCTTTTGCTGGGGGATATGAACAATGTATGATTTGAATTTCTAACGAGGAAAAGAATTTTCCAATTGACAAGTGATGTCCATAAGCATAAGTTTCTTTTTATTTATATAAACATTTTTACATAATCAATGGCAGGACATGTACTTAAATATAGAATGCTGATTGTGTTTGATCTCACATCCACATTTTGTTCTTTTCAGGTGTAACTATGGGTCAGACTGGAAAGAAATCTGAGAAAGGACCAATTTGTTGGAGGAAGCGTGTAAAATCAGAATATATGAGGCTTAGACAGCTCAAGAGATTCAGGCGAGCAGATGAAGTAAAGGTAATTAATTTCGAATTCCAAAGATACAAAGATACAAGAGTATTTCTAGTTGTTTTTGTTACTTTTTAAACTAAAATATGCTGATTCTGAAGGAAACCCACAATAACAGCATTAAATAATAACACTCTCTTAGCAATTGTTCCTGGTATGGCTATTTAGCTGTTTTCCATTTGTTATTTTTGTCTCTTTTAGATAGATTCTAAAAATTGTTAACATAAAGATAATGTATATATATCCAAAATGCATAATTTTAATCTTTTTTAGGATACAGTTTGGAGTTTAATAGTAGAATGACTATTATATGATTTTTTTTACTTTACATAGAATCAGCCATTTCATGTTGCCATCTCCTATTGAGATTTTCTTTAGCTTTTGAATTGGCTAGCTGTGTGTGAGAAGACTGTTGCTGGAAAAAAAATATAAGCTTAAGAAAGTTTTTGAGTATGAAATTAGTACAGTTCTCAAGTGCCATTATACTTGTAAGCATGATGTAATTAAGATATAGAGTCTTGTCAAATTTAGCTGCAAAATTCAGTTTGGCGATTAATTTGAACGCAAGTCAGTTAAATCTAATAGAATTGACTTTCCAAATCATGTAAAATTTGACTGCTTCTAATTCTGCTCAGGAAATCAATTTGGTGAGAAATTAAATTAATATCCACATGTGATCTGGACAGATTTATATGCAGAATATAATAACCACACAATAATAGTTTTAAATATATTCTGAAAATTATTAAAATGATTGCTTGAAAAAAATAGAAATTGGTAGTTTGGTAGAATGATTTATGTTTTTAAATTGTTGGTTTAATTTCATCCTATAGGAATATTTTTCACTAATAAATATATGAGCTCAATGTTTTTCGTTCATTATGTGCAAAATTAAAAACACTTCTGCATGTACATAATAACTTTCAAGACCTTTTCTATGAACAGCTTACTTCTTTTCTTCCCAGTTATTTGTACCCAAAACTCAAAATCTGAGACTAGAAACACATACTAAGAAAGATGTTAGTAAAAGATGCCAGCTTTATGATTTCATTCTATTTCAGATCTAGATACTGTAATTAAGTAATATGGATTCCCATTAGCTTATTCATTATACTCTTAAGGGTTGTGCAAAATATTTACCTCAACACCCTTCAATCACATTGTAATTCTTTGATTTTGATGCCTATAGTGTTGGCATTTTGCTGTATGGTAATGGAGATAATAGTATATAATAGAATATTTTATAGCTTGATTGACCTCTTATTTTGCCTGAAACAGTTAAATTTTAGATTTTAATTAGCCATTTTTGAGATATTTGAATGCTGTTACATATTGATAGACCTAATGACCGTTCAAAGTTACAAAGCACTGAAAAAGTGATTTATGACCATTTTTCACATCTACAACTATTGCAGCATCCCTGTGGTCATATGATTAAAATTCAGGTACTTGGCAACTGACGTGTATTTATGACAGTTGCATTGTCCCCGAGTCATGTCATCACTATTTGTAACCTTCCCAGTCATCTTCTGACAAGCAAAGTCAATGGGGGCAACCCAGTTTCACTTAATGACCAATAATTCTCTTATCAACTGTTGCAAAAAAGATTGTAAAATGAGGCACAACTCATTTAACAACTGCCTGTCTTAGCAACAGAAATTTCAGGCTCAATCGTTGACATAAATCAATGACCACTTATATATTGTCAGCCACACTCAGGATCACAGTAGGAGAAGTTATAACTATGCATTCTTCACAATCCTTAATAAGATTGATATTTCTACTTAGAACAGAAGAAATGTTTGCAGAGAATGCTACAAAGAGGGAGCAAATGTCAATGTCTCCTCATCACTGAGATTCCAGGAAAGATTTTTTTTCTTTTCAGTTAGTAGCAGGGAAACTGCAATCTGTTTGCATTGGATAGCTGTAAGAGTTGAAAATTAGTATATTTTAAAAATTAAATTATATTACTGTATATAAATATGTATGATACATATACCCTGTTTCCCCCAAAATAAGACATCCCCTGATAATAAGCCCAATCGAGCTTTTGAGTGCATGGCAATAAGGCCAAGCGCTTATTTCAGGGTTCAAAAAAATATAAGACAGGGTCTTATTTTTGGGGAAACACGGTAGTGGATATGCTTTTGTGAAAATACTAATCTTTAACAGTGAAATGGATATTATTTAGAAGTCCTGATAATTAAAAAAACTATGTGTGGGTATAGTCTCTGTTTCTACCATTTATTTTCAGAGCATGTTTAATTATAATCGTCAGAAGATACAAGAAAGAACAGAAATCTTAAATCAAGAATGGAAACAACGCCGGATACAACCTGTACACATCATGACTTCTGTGAGCTCATTGCGTGGGACCAGGGAGGTTGGTTAACCTGTGTTGTGGAAACCCAGTTACAAAGTTGTCAACACGTCTCTGTTTTACTGGAGGAAAATTAGTTTGCTTTTTTATTATGCAATATGACATTCTGTGCTTATGAATTGTCCTTAGGAACTTTATTCCTTTGAGTTGGGCAACTAATTTATATAAAATTATATGGAAGAAAGGGATTAGTTTACTTAATTAGAAAATGTATATGGTTGCCTATTTTTAGGTGATAATGATCAGCAAAAACCAATATAATAAAATTACTATAAATCAAGCAAAAAGCAGAATTAAAATGATCATAATACAATAACCAACTCATTTATAATAAATTTACCATACAAAATCACACCTATATTGGGCGAATGTAATATCCTGACCCAACACCTACATTAAAAGCCAAATATTCACAGTTTTACCAAAGGCCAGAGAGATCAAAACATCCACCCTCCAGATTTTGGAGACAGGCTGTTCCATAGGGCAGGCACTGCGACAGACAAGGCATAAACTTGGTCCTGCAGGATAATATTTAACAGAAAGGTCCTGGCGTTCACTTGTCTTATCCAATTAGGTGGGACAGGCAGACACCCTCGGAGATAGATAGTCTGACAATTAATCTTGCCTATGCCAGGCCAAACTTGAATTACACATTGAAGCAGACTTGGATCCAATGCAGCTTGTGCAACAATAGTGTAACCTGGATGGACCTTGGTGTTTTAGAACTGCATGTGCCAATGTGTTCCGGACCAGACAAAGCTGGGTGTTTTTCAAGGGCAGCCCCCACCCCCCACGCAGACCATATTGCAGTAATTCAGTGGGGATGTGAGAATGAATGGCAGTGAACCAGTCATAGGCATGGCTGTTAACTGCTCTTCAATCAAGAACCGTGAGTCCAGAAGGAGTCTCTGATTGTGCTCTTCTGGAGAGGTTGTGTGTGTGTGTTCTGTATACTATGTACATCTATATATAGTACAATATATCTATATACTGTGTGTGTGTGTGCGTGCGCACACACACGCACGCTAACCCACTGAGAATAAAAGATAAAAAAAATCTTCCCATCCAAGGGTTCAAAAAACTTAAAGCTGCTCAGTTTTGCTAGGGTTGTGTCACAAACCTGTTTTTCCTGTCCAGACCCTCATAAGCTCCTGGCATTGTCTAAACATCTTGATGGCATCATTTGTCTGGCTAGGAGTGGAGATGCATACATGAATATGAGCAGCATACTGATGCTACTTCACTTTATGCTAACAAATGAACTCTTCCAGACGTTTCATATGGAGTAGGAAAGTAGGAGTGTACGTTGAGAGATATTAGCCCTGTTGGGTACTTCAGACAAGAACAACAACCAAAAGTACTTATTAATTATAAGCTTATATTAACAGACACTTGCAAGACTGAAAATATTTCTCCTTTTCTTTTATTCTCTGGAAACCTAAGGAGGGTCCCCTTTGAAATGCTCCCTGCACTTCCCTTCCTCTCCTTTTGTGGAGTGAGATGTATTTTACTTGCTGGTTGTAAAATGTCTTCCCTGTCTCCCACGTTTATTCCCAATTATCATTATAGAGGTACCCTGGGGTATCTTGTATAAGAGGAATCTAGGGCTAGATCTTTCTCCATCTCTCAGACATTGACTGAAATCAATTCTGAAGGAAATCACACCACAACAGTGCCAAATCCAAATTAAGCTGGTCCAAAAGATACTATGACAAATGGTATAATCTGACCTGAATCCTAACTGAAAAGGATCAAAATAATCTTCTTTCAGGACCTTTGAAAATGTTTACTGATTATTAATGTATTATTATTATGGTCCTTTGCACAGTCAGCCAGATTTTCAGACTGGATTTGGCATTTCTGTCCACCTATTGAGTTCTTCCCAAGGACCTGGGATAGGCATATGTGGATTTTTGATAGTGTTACAGATATTACCACAGGATGAAAGCTGCTCCGAGTAAAGCCGCCTTTTCAATTGGCTGATGATAAATTTGTCAATGTTCAAGTGATGCTCCTCCCAAGGCATCTATTACTGTTGGTATTACCTTTCCTTTCTTTTGCCACAGTCGTTCTGTTTCTATTTACAGATCGTTGTATTCTGCTATCTTCTCCAGTTCCTTCTCTTCTTTTATACTATCTCCAGGTACTATCACATCCACTATCAAGACTTTTCATTCTTATTGACAATTGTTAACTCTAGGATATTATGTGGCAGGTGCCCATCTGTTTGAAATCCCAGAGCATTTCTTCATTTTCTATTACTTTCTCTAGTTTATGGTTCCACCAGTTTTTGCTTGCAGGCAAATGATATTTCTTTCAGATCTTCCAATGCGCCATTGTTGCTACCTTGTCATGTCATTGTAAGTCTATACAATTTTCTTGTAGCACCAAACCAGGTGATCCATTATTTCTTCAGCTTCTTTGCAGAGGCGGCACTTGCTATCTGTTGCTATCTTCTCAATTCTGTCTTGGTATGCATTTGTTCTTAAGTCTTGTGCAGCTAGAATTAACTCCTCTATCTCTTTCTTCAACTTTCCTGCTCTTAGCCATTGCCAGGCTGTTATCATCTGTTTCCCTGCTATTTTTTTAAAGTACTGCCCATAATGCTTTGTCTTCCCATGCTTTCTTACTCCTTTTTATAAGCCAGTTTGATCTCTCCAGTACTCAGTAGGCCTTCCTAATATACTACCGTGTTTCCCTGAAAATAAGACCCTGTCTTATATTTTTTTGAACCCTGAAATAAGCGCTTGGCCTTATTGCCATGCACTCAAAAGCCCAATTGGGCTTATTATCAGGGGATGTCTTATTTTGGGGGAAACAGGGTAGCTTCAGTGCATCTTCTTCACTATCCTTCAGATACTCTTCCGATGCCCTTTTTTCTTCTTCAACTGTCTGATGTATTTGCAAAATTCCACACCCGCCCATTTTCCTTTGTAAGTAGAATCTGTCAACATCACTGCGTGGATGAAGAGCATGATTCATCATCATTATTTCTCTAGTTATCCTATCCAGGGCCTTTAGTCAGCTTGAGTCCAGTCCACTATTCTAGCTGTGTATCTAGTGACTGGAATTGCCCAGGTGTTGATTGCCTCAATGGTATTGCCTCTGCTGAGTTTGGACTTTAAGATCTTCTTGATTCTCTTGATTAATTCACCTGTAATCTTTTTCTTGACTTCAGTGTGCTTGATGTCAGCTTGAAGGATGCTCAGGTATTTATAGTGATTATCTTCATCCAGACTCTTGATGTTATTTCCACAGGGCATCTTGATTCCTTCAGTTTTCACTATTTTTCCTCATTTGATGGTAAGCATGGCACATTTGTCCAGACTGAACTCCATTTCAATATCTTGGCGATATATACAGACAGCGTTGAGCAGCAATTCTATTTCAGATGGTATTTATCCATATAGTTTCAAATTGTCCATGTAAATTGCTAGGGATAGCCTGGCAAATGGTTTTGATATTTGATGGCCTGAATTATTCAGTATTGTTGACAGAGGAATCAGTGCAATGACAAACAGTAGTAACAATAGTGAGACTTCTTGGAAGATTATTAATGTTAACCTCTCTTATTCTATCACTATTGACCAGCAACTGTGTCTTCCATTGTGCCATCCATCTTTGCACAAAGCTTCTGATGTTTCTACTTATTCCGATTATTTCTAGGCACTTGATTATCCAATCCAATTATTATTATTACTTTTTTTCCCTGTGCATTTCATGGTTTGAGGTGACTCTGAGTGGCTATTTTTTCCTTCTTTCTAAAAAAAAAAAGAAAAAGAGAATTAATGAAAAATTTCCAACATTGTTGAATGCAAGATGACTTCTTAAAGAAGTGACTGACCACTGCCTCCTTCAAGGAAGGTGAAACTACTCTATACAAGAAAGAAGCAATAATCACTACTTGAACTAACTACATCTCACCTATTGGGAAGCCTTGACCAACAGGGAAGGATATGGATCTAAAACACAAGCAGCATAACTCTCTTCATTAAGGACCATGTCCACTTTCTCTGACAGATACCTAGAGAAGTCATCACAGTGGTCCAGCAAGAGCTCCCACTCCATTTCATATCAAAAAGATATCTGGTCATCCATAATATGGCTGCCTGCAGATGCAATAAGAGAGGGAAAGAAAGCTTACTTCACCATCTTGTGACTACAAGATAATACCTAAGATACCTACCTATTCTCAATTAAATTCATTATTGTCTTCCTGCAGTGACACTTTAGATGTCTCTTATATTGTTTCATCTCCTAAAGTTTCTTGAACACCAGTGAAAGCTCCATGATCAGTCAGATACTTCACTGATACCATCTAATCTAAGACTATCATTGTTCACTTATTTCAAATTGTTACTAAGGTCTCAGATGGATTGTGATCCAAAGCTTTGGGAAGAATTCCAGGTTCTCCAGTGTGTTGGAAGGATAATCCAATTGTGTGGGTGTAGACTCTCTTCTGCTTTGGAGACTGAGTCAATCAGATCCTTGGCCATGCCTCCTTCTACTGAGCATGCCCCAGTTTGTGACTCAGTCTTGAGCGAAGGAGACGTGTGTGAAAGGTGCTGGTGCTAAGAAAGTCAGAGTGTCTGTGAATTCTGCAAAACTGACCGGCTCCGCGTAAAGCCATTCGCATGTTGCAAAAGGCTACTGTTTCTCTGTCTTGTAGGAGCTACATTAGGGCAGCCCATTTGCTATTTTTGGGGGTGGCGGGCCCTAAAGGGACGTCGCGGTTGATTAAGAGAAGCTGGAGGTTTCTTCTAAAAGGAAAAACAGGAAAGACCGTGCGGCCATTTAAGAGTGCTGGGAGAGTTTTCCTTGGAGGTCATTTAGGAAAGAGTGGAACCTTTTGGCTCAAAAGCCAGCTGGAGGAACCTGAGCTTACAAAAAAAAAAGCCAAAAAACAGCTAGAACAGCTGATTAGCGCTGGGGCGGGTTCCGGAAGGACAGCCACGCCTTTCAAAGGACTCGGAGACCTTTGTTTGCCTGTGGAAAGCTGAAAAACAGATGATTAGGCAATATTGAAGCGCACGAGGCTAGCCCGCCGGCTTAGTCTGAAACAGCAGCCTGAAACGCCCCGGAGTCACTGCCACATACTGTAAAACGGCAAAGAAAAAAAGAGGAAAAGAAAGCCGTGACAACAATGGTCCTTTGTGACCGAGCCTGTCCTAATCAGAGGGGCATAAGATAACATGGCTGACCACGTGAATGCAATTGGAGCAAGGAAGGGGGATCAGAGGAACCCTGAACTCTCTCCAGACCAAGCTAAGGGAGCTAGGCCTTTCACTAGAAGAGTGGCTGAAAAGTTAAAGGCAAAAGCCAGTTCCTCTAGGAAAATCACCAAGATAGAGGAGGAAGATGCCATGAGACGCCATAAGGCTATTAGCAGGACAATAGCCAAGGCGGAAAGGGAGGCAGAGCAAAGAAAGGGGGAAGGGCCCCCTGGAGAAAGGGAGCTTGGAATTTCCCGCGTTTCACCTGCTAAGCAGGTAAATCAGCCAATCGAAATGGAACAGCAGCTTCATTGCTGCCAAGAAGAACCACTAGATGGCATCGATGATCAGCTTCATCAACCTTCTTTGTGTTCAGAAGACGATGATAACACTTCTGTAGCACAGGAGAAATCCTTGCAACCAGATAACCAGTGGGAGCCGATGGCAAAAAGAATGAAAATGATTCCAGAGACAACATTTACACCCAGAGCAGCCGGGCTGCGCACAAGGGAAAGCCAAGACCCAGAATTTATGGATCAGATGAAGAATCTGATCTCAACATTATCACAGGCCATTAACACAGGCCACCTACCATGGCAACAGACAGCCACACTGGCACAGGAATTACCTAGTAGTTGGGATCATTTCAGTTCATCGCAACAACAAGGAGGAATGGAAGCCCCCCAAAGGGCACATTCAAATCTCTCCTCCATGCAAAGCGAGGCCTCTGCCTCAGGAGAAGAGGATCAAAAGGATTCAGACCTCTCAGAAGATGAAGGGAGGAATCCTGAGTCCCCAGCATTTGCAGGACTTTTTCAGCCGGCCCTTTTTAGTTCATTGCTGTTTAAGGCCAAAGCAGCGACAAATATGGGGACTGAAAGGCCACAGCAGAGACAGCTGCAAGCTTGGTAGATCCAGGGGAGCTCCTATTCCCAAAGCCCTCTAAGGAGATCGAGGAAATTCCTTCAAACTATTTCTTCCGTAATGTAATTTGAGGGCAATGGGACAAACCAGTGGTGTTCACAACATCAGGTGGTACAGATTAGAGATTTTATAATATGGCTCCAGACTTAGCTGGGGAACTTCAATCACCAATGATAGATGAACTGGTGACAACCTTAACTTCCTCCTCCATATTAGCATTCCTATTCTACCTGCTCATTGGAAATTTCTGCGATTTCAGTATGCTGGCCGGCATTTCCAATACAAGGCCCTTCCCTTCGGCCTATCATCAGCGCCCAGAACTTTCACCAAAGTACTGGCAGCAGTGGAGGCACATCTCAGAACAATTCCAGTGCGCGTCCAATGCTACCTGGATGACATACTGATACAGTCCTCTTCACTGGACAGGGCAGCAGAGGACCTACGGATCACCATCAGGATTCTGCAAGACCACGGGTTCTCGGTGAATTTCGACAAGAGCCATCTGTCCCCAACAAATCAACTACTACACTTGGGAGCAATCATAGACACCAAGTCATGCGAGGTTTACCTGTCACAAGAATGGCAAGCCAGTATCAAGGTACTGGCGGCCCAAATTCAGTCAGCCCGAACAGTATCGCTGGACATACTGTCACAACTCCTGGGGAAAATGGTGACCTGCATAGCTATCGTACCGTGGGCATGACTTCACACAGGACACTACAGCGGTTCTTTCTGCCATACCAGAGGTCAGGCAGGAGCAACTCGAAACTCAAGGTCCAAGTTCCACCAAAGGTACTATACTCTCTCCTGTGGTGGAGGTCACAGGCCATAAGCAGGGGTTGTGCCTTCAAGGAACCCAAACGCCTATCCATCACCACAGATGCCAGTCTGTTCGGCTGGGGTGCTCACTTTCAGTCCCAGATAGCACAGGGAAAGAGGTCCAAAACAGACCTCAGAAACAACATCAATTGGTTAGAACTCAGGGCAGTTCCTCTAGCCCTAAAGAGATTTCGGGACAGTATCTCACGAAAACATATACTCATTCTAATGGACAATGTGGCCACCAAGACACATACCAACCGTCAAGGGGGGGACTCATTCCAGAGCTCTCATGCAGGAGGCGAGACAATTAGGACTCTGGGTGGAGAGACACCTGCTGCATCAGAGCAGAGCACATTTCGGGAATAACGAATGTACAGGTGGACTGGCTCAGCAGAACCATGGTCAACCACTCAGAGTGGTGACTACACCCAGACCTGTTCAGGGAGCTGTCAAGGAAGTTCGGAAATCCGATCCTGGACCTCTTTGCTTCTCCATCAAACGCCCAGTTACCAAGATTCTATTCCAGATTCCCAACAACGGGGGTGGAGGGAGTCAATGCCCTCCACATTCCATGGCCCCGGGGACTGCTATACGCCTTTCTTCCACTTCCACTAATTCCGAAAGTGGTAAAAAAGCTGATAGAGGAGAAGGCGGAGGTCCTACTCCTGGCCCCACACTGACCAAGACGCCCGTGGTATGCGGATCTGGTCAGTCTATCGATAGCCAGACCATGGAGAATCCCTTGAGACAGAATAGCGCTCAGTCAGGGAGCCTTGTTTCATCCAGATCCGCAATGGTTCCAACTAACCGTATGGCACTGGAGCGGTCAGCCCTGAGTCAGCTCAAGTGTTCTAGTAAAGTTATACAAACATTACAGGCCGCCAAGAGGCCTTCAACTAACAGAATCTACGATGCTACATGGAGAGCTTTCTGCAGCTGGTGCTCCAAAGAGCATATCGAGCCTACCTTGGTATCGGTGACCAAAATCCTGGAGTTCCTCCAGGAAGGTCTAGACAAGGGCCTGTCTCCCAACACCTTACATAGACAAGTGACGGCCTTGGCATCCATATTAGGTTGCGGGAAATTGGATTCCCTCGCCCTACATCCGCTGGTACACAGTTTCATCAGAAGCGCAACCAACCTAAAACCACCAGTGATACATAGATATCCCACTTGGGACCTACCAAAGGTGCTGAGGGCGCTCATGGCAGAGCCATTTGAGCCGTTATGCTCAACCAGTCTACGATTCCTCACTTGGAAGGTAGCATTTCTGGTAGCCATTATGTCAGCCAGAAGAGTATCGGAGCTAGCAGCCCTCTCCATGAGAGAGGACCTTTGTATAATTCACTCAGATAGAGTGATTCTACGGTTGGACCCCACCTTCCTCCCGAAGGTGAATTCCTTATTTCACAGGGCACAAGAAATCATTTTACCAGATTTTTGCCTGAAGCCAAGTCACAATCTAGAGAAGAAATGGCACTCCCTAAATGTTAGGAGAGCTATTCGCATTTACCTAAAGAGGACAGCCTCTATTAGAAAAACAATCACTGTTTGTGTCATTCAAACAGAACACGTTGGGCAACAAAATTACACCTTCAACCATGGGTCGGTGGATACGAACTTGTATCACCAAGGCCTATGAGACCCAGGCCCTCCCATTGCCCAAATGGGTAACAGCTCATTCGAATAGAAGCGCGGTCATGACGGCTGCATGGAATACACAGGCCTCTATTGAGGACATTTGTAGGGCAGCAACGTGGTCTTCTCCATCCCCATTCATAAGATACTACAAGCTAGACGTCTTCGCCTCAGCTGAAGCGGCTTTCCGCAGAAGGGTCTTGCAAAAGGTACACTCAGAATTGGGGACTCAAGACCAGGTCGCTTCCCACCCTTAGGACAACCGGCTTTGGTATGTCCCACACAATTGGATTATCCTTCCAGCACACTGGAGAAAGAGCGTTGGTCTTACCTGACATGCTTCTTCTCAGTGTGCTGAAGGATAATACAATCCCACCCTGGCGACAGTCTAGTCTAGAGTCCAAGGGAAGTAGGTACCAGCACCAAAGCAAATCAAGTCAATCAAGACGTCTTCGTCAAAACTCGGGCATGCTCAGTAGGAGGAGGCATGGCCAAGGATCTGATTGACTCAGTCTCCAAAGCGGAAGAGGAGTCTACACCCACACAATTGTATTATCCTTCAGCACACTGAAAAGAAGCGTGTCAGGTAAGACCAACGCTCTTTCTCTCTGGGACCCCACTAGATCCATTAGTCATATGTAGCAGACTAATCAAATAGGCTTTTCCTCGCAGTGGGAGGTAACTATAGAGAACTCTAGAATGTGATCTATTTATGGTAAGAGACCAATATTAACATCCACCAATCCTTGATCATGTCAGCATTAAAGGATTTCCTTCCATCTATCCTCTTTGTTTGTGAGGAGTATCTGTAGATATTACTGTCTATCTGTTAGCTAGGAAAAAATAAATAAATTTCACATAAAACTGGCAAAGACAAAACTTCAACATTTTTGCTTTTACATATAGAATTGATTTCTGGGAATTCAGTCCATGATCTCTTTATTGTACAACTTGGCAGTTTTCTCCCTTGGTAATTGTGATAAAGCAATTGGCTTTTTCTCTCTCTTCTCCATCATATGAGAAGGAACAGAAGCCTTAAGAAGTATTCCTTTTATAAATCTTGGTGGATAGTAAAACAAAACCAAATAAAAAGGAGAAGGCTGACATGATAGAGAAGTGAGGAAAAAATCTTGGAAGAACTTTCTCGATGAAAACTAATTTCCCCATCCTTAGTGGCAGTTAGTTGACCATTTTCATATTAAATATAAGTAGTCTTTGATTTATAATCAGATTAAGACCAGAACTTTTATCACTAAGTGAAGCAGTAGTTAAGTGACACACCTACTTTTATGACCATTTTTGCAGTGATTAAGTGAATCACCATAGTAAGTACGTGAATCACACAGTCATTAAATTAATTCAGCTTCCCCTGTTGACTTTGTTTGTGGGAAGCTAGTTAGAAAGGTCACAGATACTGATCATATGATCCAGGAAAGCCACAGGTGTCATAAATACATGCCAGTTGCCAAGCGCCTAATTTTGATCATGTGACTATGGGAATGCTGTAACAATTGCAAGTTTGAGAACTGGTTGTAAGTCATTTTTTTCATTGCCATTGTAGCTTTGAACAGTCACTAAACAAATGGTCATAAGTCAAGGACTACCTATAAGGCTTCTCTACTTGATATGTATGAAATTGATACTCACTATGCATCTCTTCCTCAGAAGAAAGATTGGTTTAAGTAGCATATACAATTCAGTTAAACTCTAAATTACGTGACTATTATCCTAGCTTTCTTAGAGGATGATCGAAATCTTCTGTTTTTATACATGCAAAAAAATTATATAGATATTTCATGTATATGAAAACACATAAGAGTGAAAGCAATAGTTCTGTTTGAGTATACCAATATCTGTTAATGTTTTTAAAGAATTGTTCCAATTATCATTTGAAAACACTGATTTTCTGCTAAAATCAGTTTTTTTGCTATTGCTGTATCTAATTTGAAAACAATTTACTATTAGTTATCTTTTCTCTTAGTGTTCTGTCAGCAGTGATTTAGACTTTCCAAAACAAGTTATTCCTCTCAAAACTCTGAATGCTGTTGCCTCAGTTCCCATAATGTATTCTTGGTCACCCCTTCAACAAAATTTTATGGTAAGTGATTATGACCCTGAAAATTATGAAATTAAAATCATCAAATCAATATACTTTGTAGACTATAGTTTCTGGGTTATATTAAATATGAATGTCAGATTTATATTATGTTGCAAATTCACATTTCCTAAGTGACAATAAAGAATATCAATGCTCAATATTTTTAACCATGTCTTATACAAGTTTCCTGCCCACCATTTTGGTGGGAAGGAAGCAGCATTCTGTGATGTCATACTGGCCACATAACCTCGGAAATGTCTTCGGACAGCGCTGGCTCAGCATTGAAACGGAAGTGAGTGCTGCCCCCTATAGTTGGCAGCGACTAGCAGAGTAAAATCCGCAGGGACCTCTTCCCTTCCCTCCCCTCCCTTCCCCTCCCCTTCCCTTCCACAAGTAGTCTTTGCTTAACAATCATTCCGTTGGTGACTGTTCAGTGTTACAATGGTGTTGAAGAAATGGTAGTCACAGCTGGCCTTTGAAGTTATAACTGTTGCATTGCTCCTGTAATTATGTGTTTATAATTTGGACACTTGGCAGCCCACCCGCATTTATAATTTTTTTTATTATGTGCTATTTATTCCTTTTGTTGTTGTTATTCCTGCAATGCTATGCTATAAACCCGTCATTGAGACATTAAGCAAATCAATTGTCCCAAATGGGTGGAAACTGGCAAAAAAGTCTAGAAGATAGGGAATGTTTTTGTTTTGAAGCAGCCTTCCTGAGAAAGGGAGAGAGGGAGAGGGAGGCAGGGGAAGGGAGAGAGACCGAGAGCGAGCGAGCGCCTTGAGATCATGACAGCTACCACACTAAGAAATATTGTCAATAGTAGTTTCTAGGGCAGAATATCATGTTGACTTGTGTATGATTTATTTGTTGTTTCCTTATTTACAGCATTTTATCTTTGTTCACAAAAGCAAAATGTTTTACTTCATCATATTTCAATATTTTTTAGGTAGAGGATGAGACAGTTTTACATAACATTCCTTACATGGGTGATGAAGTGCTTGATCAGGATGGAACATTTATTGAAGAATTAATCAAAAATTATGATGGAAAGGTACATGGAGATAGGGGTAAGTTATGATTTATCTTTGTGTTGAGCATTTTTCCCCAGTTAATTGATACGGTCTTTCTGTTAAATATAATCATGCATTGTTCCTGAAAAAGCCATCATTACATCAAATAACATGGTTTCAATTCTTCGTGATTCCATTTCTTGTATCCTTTCTTTTCCATTGGATAGTTTCACCTGATGACTATGGAAATCTGCTTTGTTATACTGATGATACTTTTTGACATTGAGTTTTAATGCATTGATATGTGTGTTCTTTGTGTTGAATATTAAGTTCATTATTATTCATATGAGCCTTAAATTTTCTTCATAAATAAAGGATTTTAGGCTATTGTCTAAGCTTGAACCTTGCATAGATCTTTCAATTCTTATTTGATAATAAACTAAAACAATAAAATAATAGAACAAATAATTATAATTCAAAAGCAGTAGCTAGTAAATTGAAAAATTCTGAAAAATGCTGTTTTTTCCACAAATACATTTATTTTTATATGGATATGTATACCTAGATCTGCATGTTGTAAACTCCATGGCACTTACTCTCATTTAAGTGCTTAATTTGTTTCAGGCTTAAGAAATTGCGTTGTCTTTTTCTGCATAGTAAGCTAACTTTCTTTACCTAGCCTTTTAATAAATATGTGCTTCATTAAATATTTGTTTATGTTTAAATTTCAGAGTGTGGCTTTATCAATGATGAAATATTTGTGGAGTTAGTCAATGCACTTGGTCAGTACAGTGATGATGATGATGACGATGATGACGATGACGATGACGATGATGACAATCTTGATGAGAGAAATGAAAAACAGAAAACTGGGGAGACCAACAGAATGGGTATATTAATAATATTTAAAGATCTTTGTAGTATGCTGGCCTGACTAAACAAGTCTGATAATCAAAATACATACTTTCAGATGTAATGTCAAGAGAAATATGGTATCTAAAGATGAATGCCATCAAGCATCACCTTTTAATTATTACTGATGATTAATGTTTCTGAAATATTAATCAAGCACAATACAGTGTTATGACTATTATTATTTTAAAACTACTTAAAGATGGACAGGCCAATATATAACAATATTGAGGGGTTAATAGCTGATCTCAGAAAGCTAGCCTGATAAAACACATCTCAGAAAAAGGCATCCATATTGTTGCCAAGAAAACTGCATAGATATCACCAGATGACAGCATGATTCCATGAAAGAAATATCAAATTATATGGGTGTAGCCAATACAAGAACAACATAATAGCAAATTTAACTTACAAAAACAAAGGACAGATGGGAATACAGTAGTGCAGAAAAGGAGTTTAGCAGTAATAGTGAATTATTTAATTTGTCTAGTAGTAATTCTTGAAATTTACTGTGTGTACATATTCCCACTTTCTGGTTAAATAATGCTAACTGCATTTAATTTAATAAATTAAATAAAATTTTACTTTATTTATTATTTGATTAATTAATTTAATTTAATAAATATAATTGCACTTATATTTCTATAATTATTTGATGCAATATGTTGAAAGGAAATTTTCTAAAAATAAAAAATATTATCTTATTATATAGGGCAGACAAGAGAAGGTGATGCAAAAGAGTTTGAATGTTGTTTCTATTTAGTAAGTCAGCAAGTTGGAATCCCTGGAGAACACAACTACTTTTTAGTCTCCATCTAGCCTATTGCATCATATAGTAACATGCAAACATTGCTGGGAGAGATAGAGTGATTATTTTCTCTGAGCCATTATTTTTGTAAGTCCACATCAGCATTATATCCAGGATTAAATCCCGGGTAATGGATGCCATACCAACAGCACTTACCATTGAAGAGCAAGACATTTATTTTGGGTAGGTGTACAGGTAGTAGTTCTCGCTAAAAAAAAATCACAATTGGTCATAAGTCATTTCAGTTGTTAAATAGGTTACTACATGACCTGACTCGATTTTACAACTGTTTTTATGATGGTTGTAAAGTGAGTCAATGTGTTTGTTAAGCAAACCACATGGACCTTAAGTGAATCCATTCTTCTGAATAGGCGTTTTTTTGCTACAAACCAACAAAAATGTCACGAAACACTGTCACTGTGGGACCTGCAACCAATTGTAAATGCAAGCTGGTGGCCAGGCGCCCAAAATGCAATCACATAACTGTATGTGGGGAGGGCAGTTGTTATTTTGAGGACAACTCATAAATAACTTATTTTGAGTCTTGACTTTGCACAGTCATTAAACTACCCATCATTAAGCGAGGTCTACCTATATCATCACTGTCAACTTGCTTGGTTAGACTATAGCTAAAGGCCCATTTTCCTTTCCTTTGAGTGGTCAGTTACAACTTTCTTTCATATCAGCTCCCTTGGTTATTATTTCCTTGTTGACTCTCAGGTTGTTTCCACTTTCTCACTCTTCTCAGTGCATCACTTAACATACACTAATTAACCTACAACTTCTTCCTGGTAACTTTTTATAATTTTTTTTAAAGAAAAGTATACTATTCTAAGACATCCTTCTCTAATATCTAAGGTAGGGGGAAACTAATGCTAATTTAGATTGGTTAATAAGAATGAATTATGTCTCTAAAAAAACTCTAGAGAAACATTAAAAGAAACTTTATTTGACCTGAAAAAAATCTGGGGTTATATAATAACAGAGTTGGAAAAGACCTTGGAGATCTTGTAGTCCAAACCCCTCCTCAAGGTTCTTATGATTGTTTTATTAGTATTTAGTGATTATTTGACCACCAAGAGGCAGTATAGGCTAGTTTTATCTTTTTTGGGACTCATCATGTGCATGCAACTGTTATAATTATTATAGATCTTATGACTTTCAAAAGTCCACTGGGAATTAAACTCATAGTGCTTTATAAATTGTACCTAATTTTATAAGATATAATTGCCCTGATAGTGAAGGTTGGTGGGAAAGGAGATATATGAACTATTTTTTTCTATGGTTTTTACAAATTATGCAATCTTGTTGTCCAGTAATGTATAAAATGCATAGTATTATATATACTGAAATAGTTTCTGGGGTGCTGAAATCTTCAGTCTGAGGGCATGCACAATAACTCTTCTGTTTCTCCGTGTTGAGAGTTTAAGTAAGAAAGATGTATACTCATCATATAGTGTTATTGTGAGGTCTTATTCTAAGAATCTGTTTTCAGGACAGCTATAAAAACCATAGAAATAAAGAAGCTTTCCTGCCTATTCACATTTTATCTATTTGCTAACTTTATATAACAATTTAACTTCCAAGTTCTCTTAACGGTTAACAACAGAAAAGCAAACAATAGAATAAAATTAAAATTAAATCCAGTAACTTGCAAAAGATAGATGGTGACAGCAATTCTTCTGCTGATTGGCGCTTCCAATCATTCCATCAGAAAAGTTCTGCTTTCATCAACTTCTGGAGGACTATGGCAGAAAGTAATAGAATAACAGAATTGGAAGGAACCTTAGAGGTCTTTCTGGTTCAACTCCCTGCTCAAGCAGGAAACCCTATACCCTTTCAGACAAATGGTTTTCCAGTCTCTTCTTAAAGACCTCCAGTGTTGAAGTACCCACAGCTTCTGGAGGCATGTTGTTCCACTATTTACTGTATTTTTCGGAGTATAAGACTCACCTTTCCCCCCCAAAAAAGAGGGTGAAAATCTTATACTCTGAATGTTGTTGCATCAGCCATACCTGGGCGGAGGGGGGAGGGTGTGGTGGCGGCAATGGGCAGCAACAGGCAGCTGATAGGCAGTATTCTGGAAGACTGATCCAACTGCCAATCAGAAAGGTGAAATTCAAACGGTTCTGGGGAACTGTTTGCTATAAATTGAGGAGAATCCTGACCTACCGCCCCATCGCCGCTGCCTGGGCTGCTGCCTGAGCCGCCACCCGAAGCCTCCGTCACCTGCTCCTGGGCCGCCTGAGGATCCGCCGCTGCCCGAAGCCTCCCTCACCTGCTCCTGGGCCACCTGAGGATCCATCGCCGGACGCCATCTGCTGCCTCCCTCACCTGCTCCCGGGCCGCCTGATGATCCTCCGCCGTCGCCGTCATTTTTGTGTGCGCCCCGTTTTTTGCAAAAACGGGTGAAAAACGGGCCCGTTTTTGTGAAAAACTGGGTGCGCAGAGGGTTTGGGAGGCCTGCAGAGTGCTTCTAGGGGCTGGGGAGGACAAAAACTTTTTTTTCTTACTTACCTCTTCGAAATCTTGGTGCGTCTTATACACCGGTGCGTCTTATAGTCCGAAAAATACAGTAACTGCCAATTTCTTTTTTCCTTTCCTTTTTTGTCCTCTTACCTTTACAATTAAAGCACCACACATATGTACGAAAATCCAAATGCAAAAGTTAAAAGCAGTTAAAATTCAAACAATAAAATTGTTTCCTTTTAAATGAATATCTTAAGATGTAACTTTACAGATTTTTCTTTCTTTTATATAGAGAAAGAGAGTCATCCACCTCGGAAGTTTCCTTCTGATAAGATATTTGAAGCCATTTCTTCAATGTTTCCTGATAAGGGTACAGCAGAAGAATTGAAAGAAAAGTAAGAAGATGTAGTATAGTCATAGCAAATTGTAGGATGTGGAGAAGCTTAACCAAACTGTTTAAATTAGCTTGCTAAATTTGTAGACTTAGATTGGTATTCCAAATTGTCTGAGCCTGTTAATATTGATCAAATGTTTGAAGAGCATACTATTTGACTTGGTGAAAATGGTTACATTTTGAATATGTTTTTTGGGTCTCTATCTCTTTGTAAAATCAAGAACCAGTTAGTGTAGTGATTAAGGTTTTAGATTAAGACTTTAAGTAGAATCTTAGTCATCAAACTCACTGGATGATTTAAAAAGAAGCCATTCTCTTTTAACTTAATGTATCTCATGAGATTGTTGTTGGTATAAAATGGAAATACCCATGGAAGCTCATTTTAGCACTTGGTGGGCTGTAAGTCCAAGGAATGCATAATAAATGTTCTCTGTACTGTTATTAATAGGAAATGTTATAGTCCAATACTGACATAAGATAACATCTTCCTTTTTTGTATAATGTCACTAATTGATGAAGGTTTACTTTTGCAGTGTACTACAAAAAGCTATTGGTTTTATCTAGTTTACCATGTTTAAAATATGGCTTCTTGCTGAATGTAGTGTGCTTACTTAATTGAGATGGCAGGCTCTGTATTTCTTGAAAGTATCATAAAATCCATTTTTAAATCACATAAAATAATAGCAGTGTTTACTTTTTCTGTAGATACAAAGAACTTACTGAACAGCAGCTTCCAGGAGCTCTTCCTCCTGAGTGCACACCAAACATAGATGGACCAAATGCCAAATCTGTTCAGAGGGAGCAGAGTCTACACTCTTTTCATACTCTTTTTTGTAGACGGTGTTTCAAATATGATTGTTTTTTACATCGTAAGTGAAAAGCAATTTTAAATATTTTTATTATCAGGAAAAATAATTGAAATATTCCATTCTGGCTGGTTTACTCCTGTTACATGCACTAGAGAGTCCAAATAAGGTAGGGTTTTTTTACTTCCATACTCTTTGTTCTTTGATCTGTATGGCAAGTAGAATGACTTTAATCAGTGTAATGTTTCAATGATCTCATTTTTCTATATATGAAATATGCATGATTGTTTAGTCCTTTTGCTGAAATCAATTTCCATTCTTTGGTTTGGGGCAAGGCATTTTGGCATGTGGTACCAGTTTAATTCAATGTGTAATACTTACCTGGAAAGTTAATATGAAATCATGTTTCAATGTGCTAGTTAAAAATTATTTGATAAGACTATGATTTAAGAATGCTTTATTTTTGTGTGCTGTTTGTAAGTAAAAAAGCCAGCAAAATAATGCGTAATGAGGAATCAAAGACCATACATCTGAAGAATACCAGGTTAAGGAAGTTTAAACAAAAACAAAATTTTCTAACACTAATCAACTACACATTGTGTATTAGTGTAGTTCCTTTGAATCAACATTGTGTAGTTGATTAGCTGTGTCCTGTTATCACAGTTGCCAAACTGTCTTTAGCAACTTGGAACTAGAGTAAAAAGAAACATAGAATTGAGTGTCATCTGCATGACACTGTATTTCCAAGTTACAAGATACAAAATTTTAGAAGAAGTTGAAAGACTAGTTCTCCAGCAATATTTTTTTTTTAAAATTTGCCTTCCAGAAAGGATTGAAAATAATCTGAAAACATATACCACTATTCCAAAAAGGCAGTCTGGAAAGATAATATTTTTGATGTTGAAATCTTAATATCACCTCCAAACTATTTTAATGGATTTATCAGTTAATAATTGTAAAAAAAAAAGGTGGACATCTAATGCTATCCTCTGATAAGGTATATAAGGATTATTTGTGCAAAGATAGGTCAGGTACAACTATTAAACAGAATTATCATACAATTACATACAATAAAGTCATATTGGATGCATTCCAGTATACCATTCAGGAGGTACCTGAAATTCGCAGTAATCTCATTGTATTATTTCAATATTGCTAAATACCTTTATCATGAGTAATGATGATTACTCATTAAGTTTGTTGCTGAGAGAAAGAATAAATGAAGGCTTATTATACTACAAAAATACTCTTAGATAAACTTACCAGATTTATTTACTTCTTTCAAAATTCTCTGCAGCATTCCATGCGACTCCTAATACTTACAAACGGAAAAATACAGAAACTGCAATAGATAATAAGCCTTGTGGGCCACACTGTTATCAACATCTGGTAAGATTATTTTATTTCCTTAACTTTATTTTTTTAAATTCTTTGAACTGAAGGAAAATAGATATATGTATAAAAGTTCAGTGAGACTAGTAGTTTGCTAAATGCCAAAATAATATGCAACACACTATAATATATACACTTTTACTCAGAGCTGTACAATTTGTGGCCCAGGATTACATGCAATCTCTAAAAGTGCTTCCAAAAATTGTCAATATTGTAATTTCTAATGTGAGGAGAAATTTGTGATCTACCCAGAAAATAATATTAGCTATACTTACTTTATAATTTTGATTCTGGTCATATTAACTTAAATTATTTCAAATTAGGTTAATGTTTTGGCTGGCTAGTCTCCTCCTCCTTACAATCATACCAGAATCTTTCCTCTTTTTCTGTAATGCTAAGTGGGAATGACTTTGGGAGATGAGGAGGGATTGGAAGGTGCTTTCAGACTTGTTAATGTAGCTTTACAATAAAGAAGAATTAGCTTATCTGGTTGTATTTCCTGTCTGGTTTACCTGAGGGGGGTGACATCAGTCTTGCAAGTCTGAAAATACAAATCTCCCACTATCTCCTATATAGTCTGAGAACTTTGGGGATGGGGTCCCTTCTGAACATCTTTCTCCAGATATATGATAAATATGATATTATTTATCACAATTATTCAAAAATATCTGCCAGTTTTTTCTGTAAATAATTATCAGATGATTTTGAAAGACAGCAATCCAGCTGCTTCTGTGGTAGTGTCACTTGCTTTCAGTTGATCTAGCTTTTCATGTTATTGTTTTTGTCATTACATTGTCATTACATTACAGTTGATATTTTTTACAAAGTGGTGAAGGCTCCCCTCTTTCCCATGCTCATACACTCCTTGAACACTTAATCTGCTTAGTCAGAGCTGAACATAGCTCTTTCTTCAACAGGCCCTTCCCGGTGCTTTATAGGTGGAAGCACCCTGCATGATTGCAAGTCCTACATTTCCACTCCACTGTCTTTTGGCTCTTTCCTGAAGGCCAAAACACTGGAGCCAGGTCACCCTTATCTCTCTGAAAGTAGGATGGGGCTAGTAGAACAAGGAAAGGGGTGAAGGGTGTAGTTTTTTAAAACCTTTCAGTTTGAGCTCATACTGCCCCCAGAAGCCTTGTGTCAAAAGGAGTCCCACTGAAACTACATCTCCTCTGATGAAAGGCATCCAGGATACTTGTCAATTTTCCAATGTACAATATGACCACTGAGTTTTATTATTTCCATTGCTCCATATATTTAACCACACCCAGTCTACTTCGATGTTTCATAAACCAGCCTGTGGAGTCTCCTGCAAGACACCTTGGGATTACAATTTCCCACTTGCCTTCCTCCCAGAGATTTTATATATTTCTGTTCAGAATATATATATATATCTGTATGATCTCTGACAGTGTCTATAGTTGGAGGGTATTCCTTTCCTTTTTCTTTCCTGCGTCAATTATTGTGATCTTGGATTAATGTCTCGGGCTGTTTCTCTTCCGACTGGGAAGGAACAGCATTTAAAGATCAGTTTCAATTTTTTTTTAAAAAAAATCAATTT
>QLTV01000047.1:716024-789147 GCA_003457575.1 Thermophis baileyi | reverse complement strand
CTAAACCCTCCACTGCAAGAACAGTATGCAGTTCTTCCTTTAGGAGGTACTGCTATTGTAACAAGAAAAAGGTTTCAGTTTTGCTTTTGCATGTTAGTGGGTTTCTACATTTTTAATATGCTAGTTGTGATAATTTTATGCCAAGTCAAATTGTCCATAGTCATATTTTATGTTCCTAAAGTAACAGAATGACTTTCAATCTTTAAAAAAAAGTGCTAATGTAGCATTTTTTTCATTTTTTCCGAAAATTTCCGTTTCTCCCCCCCCCAAAAAAACCGGAAAAAAAACGGGTTTTTTTCCGAGCTTCAAAATTTCCGGAAATTTTACATCTCTAGTCACTCCCCTGCAGCCCTGATAGATAGTTTTCATGCAGGTTTGGCCCTTGCGTTGGGTGAGTGGGTCTTCGAACCGCTTGCACAAGGCTATCATGAATTGGTCAAAGTTTTGGAGCTCTGGCACATTATCGTTGTGGAGGGAGACCATCCACTCTGTAGCAGTGCCTTCCAGGGCCATGGTCATGCAGCAGACCCAAGTCTTCATTTGTTAATGTTTTTTACAGTAATGGAATTAGACTGATTCTTGCCTTGGTCTGTATGAAAATATAGTCCGAATTTTTGACTTCTTAATTTGCAAACATCCAGATGAATTTTCATTGTGGCCTTGATATTAGAGACAGGTCTCCTCAGAATTGAACCTCCTTAGTATTGAAATGTGGTATTTTAAAACTATGACTTGATCACAGGTGGGATACTTCTTGTAATAATGATTGATAACTATAAATCTAAATAGTGGGAAAACAAAGTTAGAAATGGCTGTTAAAAGAGCCATGGTTGCACAGTGGTTAGAATGCAGTATTGCAGGCTAACTCTGCTCACTGCCAGGAGTTTGATCCTGACTAGCTCAAGGTTGACTCAGCCTTCCAAGGCCAGTAAAACGAGGACCCAGATTGTTGGTGGAAATATGCTGACTCTGTAAACCGCTTAGAGGGGGCTTTAAAACTCTATGAAGTGGTATATAAGTCTAAGTGCTATTGATATTGATATTCCTTCCGGAAATAGCCATAGAAATTATCCAGAATAGCCATAGAAATTATGAAACAGTGAATTGAAGACATAGAATTTTAAAATAAACTAAGTCAATCGATCAAGATTTACTGACCCTTAAGACATTTCCACTTTCCTTTAATCTATTTAAGCTTGCTCATTTATTCCAAATATTGCTGGGCATTTTCTGGAATATGATTTAATGCCCTTCCCTTTACAGTTTTATAGGGTAGATATAATATCCTATCCCTCCACAAATGCTGTCCCGAAACAGGATGCTGAATCGATCTCAACATTAATTTTGCCATTGCCAGTTCTACTCTGATCCTTCGTGTAATGATCCTCTAATTCAGGGATGTCAAACTCAAGGCTCGTGGGCCAGATCGGGCCCACATGGCCATCCTGGAAACTGTAAGGGGCCGGCCACATCACTTCGGCCCAGCCCACGCCATCCCAGCGTGCGTCCGTGCGTGAGCACAGGCCCAGTTCTCCATCGCTGCGTGCTGGGCAGCAAAAGTAGACTGTGGGACTACGGTAAAAAATAGTTCAGACCTTCCAACCTCGCAAGATTTTTTTTTTTTAAAGTTGGAAGATCTGAACTATTTTTTTTACTGTAGTCCCACGGACTACTTTAGTTGCCCTGCATGCTGCGGCGGCGAACAGAGCTGGAAAGCAGGTTAGTGAAGGGGTGTGGCTGCCCTGGGTAGGGTGGGGGTGGGGGTTTGGCATGTGAGGGGCCTGGCTGAAGGGCCCTCAGGTAAGGTGGGGCGGTTAGGGCAGCTCCGCATCCCCTGCCTTGCTTTGTCCTCCACCCCCCACCGCCTTGCTTTGTTGTTTGTTCTTCGCCACTTCTCCTTCCTCGCCACCGTAATGGAGCAGGAGGCTGAGTAATGCACTGGTACGGCGGCCACAAAGTGAGGCGGTGAGGGGTGGAGGACGAAGCAAGGTGGGATGTGCAGAGCTGCCCCCCACACCCTGCACCGGCTTACCTGAGCGCCCCGCCAGCCAGGCACTGAAATGCCACCACTGCCGCCGCAGAGAGAGCTCTCCAACCCCCCCCCCTCTCTCTCTGTGTGTGTGTATGAGAGAGAGAGAGAGAGAGGGAGAGAGAGAGATGTGCTTCAGTTGGGGCACCCAAACTGCTGGCAGCAGCAGGGGCAGCAGGAGCCACCTGAGCAGCCATGATCCCCCTTCCCCAATCAGCCAGCCACCTGACCTACTCCCTGGGTCTCGCCGTTCTTCTCCTCCTCCTCCCAACTCAAGCAGCGATGGGCTCTGCGGGACAACAGGTTGTCTCATTTCTCCCATAGAGCGGCGAGCACCAGCAGGCTGGACGCTGATGTGAGGTGCCTGGCCCCGCAGTGCCTCCTCATGGCGCACCTGGGCCATAGACGGCGTTGGTTCCTGCGCCCGGCTGATTCCGATTCCATGGCCTGTCTGAGGGCAGGAACAAAGCCTTCAACTGAGCAAGGCGGCACCACGGGACCAGGCCCCTCACACCCGCATCCAGCCCACCGGAATTCGCTGCGCCGGGGGAGAAATGAAACCCTGTTCCATGGAGTCCGGCACCGCTTGAGCGAGGAGGAGGAGGAGAAGAACGGTGAAGCTTTGCGCCAGTCAGCTGGCCAGGCAGGGAGTAGGTCAGGCAGTGCTGGCTGGCTGGGGGGGGTGATCATGGCTGTTCAGGTGGCTGCCGCTGCCAGCAGCTTGAGTGCCCCGACTGCGTCTGAGCTGAAGAAAGTGGAGGTGCAGCAGCAGGCTTGCATTTAAAGATCGCCCCAAGCGCCCATTTGCACGCAGATGCCTCATTTGCATGCATGCGTGCTCCATTGGACAACGGGGTCTCATTCTTCCCCCGGCGTGTCGAACTCCGGTGGGCTGGACTTGGGTGTGAGGGGCACATTCAAACAGTAAAGCTTACGCGCGCAAGTGATTAGCAATCCCGGGCCATGGACGGCGTTGGTTCCTGCACCTGGTTGATTCTATGGAAACATTCCCGGCTCCAGCCACGGTATGGGCTGTTGAAGGAGCTCCGTCTGCAGCAGATTTTAGTGGGCAGGGAGCGTTCCTGCCACAGTGGTGGTGGAAAGTAGTTCGGGGGCAGGAGCAGGAGACCGGCACCGCAAACACTTCGCACTGAGAATGAAAGTTTCTGGGTCCCTGACTCTGTAAATGAGAATGGGTACCTGAACCTGCGTGATATTATATTATGGCCCAGGAGCGTCCATTCTCGGCATGAAAAGCATTTCCAAGCCAACTCTCCTCTCCTTTCCTCAAAGGCAAAGAAACAATGGCAGAGAGGAGACAGATGTTTGCAAGGTAAATGAGTCCGTGTGGCAGGAAGGGAGGGAGAAGCATGAGGTATCTTAGTGGGTTGGGGAGGCCTTGAGGGCCTGTTCTATCACTAGGCCCCCCCATTGCCTTCCCCACCCTGAGATACTTCATGTGCACTTAACGAATGGCACATTGATATTCTTGAATTGTGAGCTCTTGGGAAAGTATCCCCTCGTGTGTTGCAAACAGCCATTTCCAGTGGGGAAAATAGGACAAAGCAAGTGGGGAAAAATATTTTCCTTTGCTGTATTTCCAGTCTGAATTAGATCATGGCAGGGTCCCTACAGGAGAGCCCTTTTAAGGTTTATGTATTAATAGAAAAGCAACTACCTTACCTCTCTTCTTAAACGCTGTTGCACATAAAAAACAGAGGAGCTCTGATCAACTATCAGAGCCATCATTTTGACAGTACTGTTTGCTGTACTGTTGTCTGTGGACGCCCCCACGAAATGCAAGCATGGGATAAACTGAGCTTGGTTTGTTCTCAGTCTTTTAAGTGGCCACAAACTATTAACAAAAGTGGCATGTGATCACAAGGCAAAGAGGCATCGAGAAATGTTTCCCCTTTTGCATTTCAGCATCCAAGAAGGGATAGGAAAAATAAAGACAAAGAAGGGGAGAGGGGGAGAGGGCAAGGAAGGAAAAAGTAGGAAAGAGGAGAAGGAAGAAGAAAGAAAGGAGAATGAAGAGGGAAGGAAAAAGAAGGAAAGGGAAAAAGGAAGGAAGGAGATTATAATGAGAGAGAATGAAGGTCTGAGGTAAATCCTGCCTTAGCACTTGGCCACCAGCAGTCCTGCTGCCTTTTGCCATCCCCTCCTCCTGATCTTTCCTAGTTGTCTCCCATCCTATTGTTGAGGATGCTTTGGTTACAAAACCGGGTCTCTTCGCAAGAAGAGGGAATGGGCCTCCCTCTGACCCACACACTTTGCCCTCCTGCACACATCATGAGCAACCTCGCCAAGGAGAGCTAGTACAGCAGCAGTGGGAACTGGCCACGCCCACCCCAGCCACACCCACCCCAGTCACGTCCACCCCGGCAATGCAGACAAATTTCATGAGTTGTTGTCTGCGGCATGACATATTAAGTCCCAATTTTTCTTTCTGGTAATAAAAGTCATCATGCTACTGTACAGAATTCTTCAGGGAATTGATTGGAATAAATCAGAGTTTTTAAAGTTTTAGTTATAATTTCATTATATTTACCTTTATGATTTGCAATCTTACTTGTAGTCTCATCTAACATATCAATTTGCTTTTAATACTAGACTAATGTTTTTGAATCACATTTTAGTAAGGCTCTATTGTCAGAGTTTGTTGCAGAAAAATCAATTTCAGAAGCACACACAGATAACTGATTCAACTGGATTTGTTAACTTCTTTATAAACATAATAATATATATATATACAATACCACAGGTAGATTCTTTCAACGTGGCAGAGAGTTACAAGCAGTTTCTAGTTCAGAGCAGACAAGCACAGAATGAGCTGAGCCACGCCCAGCCTTCTAGCTTCACTTTCGATTCTCTGCAGACTCAGATGTGTTTAGCTCCCATTGGCTGATTTAGTTGCTATGCCTATTCATTGGCTGACCTTGTTACCATTGGCTATCCCAGTCATGAATGTTTTAACACTCCTCCCTTCATGACTGGAAGAGACATAAATTAAATAATTTAATATTCTTCCTAGACCTGCATTTTAAGACCCACATTCATAGTTCCCTTCAAATACCTGAGAACCCTTTTACTGTGATACATCCTTTGCAATGAAACAAAGATCATCCACAAATGCTAATAGTTGACAATCCCCACCTTGTAACTTTCCAGTGTATATGCAACCATCAGCCTTGCAACTCTTGAACCCAAAACCCTTCAATGCCTTATCTAGACATGTATTCCAATTCCTGGCTGACTGCTTCAGCCCATAAATGGCCTTGTTCAATTTGTACACCGTGTTAACCTCATTATTGGGCAGTACTTTTTTTGTACACCCACTTACATCCCACAGTTTTGCTACCCTGTGGCAAAGTCATAGATGTGAACACTTCATGTTGTCCCATGGATTTAATTTCCTTGTCCATGGCTTCTTTCCACTTTACTTGTTCAATTTTAGGTAATGCCAATACTTCCTTATAGTTTCTTGGCTCATACCATACATTACATACTTTAACTTTACTAGCAGAATACCTGTCAGGTGGAATCCCTTTGTTCCATCGCTCTGAACTGCGTGGCATTGACTGCTGCTGTGTTTCATTCTTCTCTTGCTTCATATCTTGTTCAGCTTTTTCAGTTTCTCCTCCCTGAACGCTGACACCATCACTAAATGAGTTACCGTCACTAAATGAGTTACCATCACTAAGTGGATCACCGTCACTAAGTGGATCGTTCCAAAAATTTGCATCAATTATTTTCCAATTTTTCTCTGCAAAACTAGCAGACCTTGAAATCACTATTCTTTTGCTTCCATCGCTAAAACGATAGCTTTTTGAACCTGGCTCATATCCCATAAACCTGAGCTTTCTAGCCTTGGTTGTCCCTTTCTTCTAACTGCTTTTGGAATATGCACCCACACATTGCTTCCAAAAACTCTTAGATGTGCCAGAGATGGCTTTCTCCCATATAACACTGCATATGGAGTATCATTAATGGATGAACTCCACAGCCTATTACTTAGCAGTCAACATGGCTTCACCCTAATATGACCTGCTCAGACCAGAATCCTCCAGCAGTGAGTCTTTCATCGTTTGTAAGACTCCATTCAGCTGCTGTGTACGGATTTGTGCGTCCGTGTTTTATTACCAACTGTCCCAACCATTGTTGAAAACTTTTTGACATAAATTCTGAACCTCTGTCAGTCTGCAGCTGACATACCTGTTGCTTATACCTTCTGTCTACGAAGCTTACCCATTGCTTAAATTTCTGTAGCACCCCTGTTTTACTCTTTAGTAAATAGCAGAACCCAAACCTGCTGTAGTCATCTACAATGACCAGCGCATACTTTGCTTCTCCCAAACTGGCTTGCATAGGCCCAACCAAATCTGCATGAACCAGTTCTAGAGCCCTTGTTGTGCTACTTTTGCTTACTGGGAATGCCTTGGACTGATGCTTTACATACTGCACAGATTTCCGTTGTTCTCTCTCTGCTCCTTGGGCCCCCACCTCAGGAATTATTCCTTGTGGCTTTTTCTAAATTGACGTTTGTTCTCTTCAGAAATCAAACACGCCTAATGCCAAACGCAAGTCCTGCTCTGGTTTGCACTCAAACACTGCAGAAACAATGTCCCATGTTTCATCAAGGCTGTTTAAAACCAGCAGCAGCTTCTTCTGTGCAAGAGATGAACACATGAATCGTGCTGTGCCACATTTCCAAAAGTTTAGGCACATTGAATCTTTTGTCCCTCCAAACGCAACTCCTGTTCTGGTTTGCACTCAAACACTGCAGAAACAATGTCCCATGTTTCATCAAGACTGTTTAACACCAACAACACCTTCTGGGACTCAGGAATATTCATTCCACGCTGTTCCAATTCCACAAACAACGTTTGCATTTGCAATAAATGTCTTTCCGCAGATTCACCTGGTTGCAAACAGGCTCCGTATAATTTCCTTGATAATTGCACAATATGGCATTCTGACACACTCACATGCATAGCTCTTAATTTCAGCCAGACCTCCTTTGCAGTCTTTAAATCAGCTACATTGATAAACTGTTCATCTTCTAAACTTAAAATGATATAAGCCATTGCTTTTTCATGCTGCTTCTGTTCTGCAGCTGCAAAAGCCTGTGGTGGATTTATAACCATATACCACAGCTCCTTAGCCTTCAGGAAACATTCCATCTTTGCAGCCCAAATTATATAGTTCTTCTGCCCCAAATGAGGCACAGAGATCTCCTTAAATTCAACAGCTGCCATCCTACAATCTTTTCTCTGCCTTGTTTCCTTTATTTAACACAGGCAGTCTCTTCAGCTTAAATTACAATGCAGTCTTCAGTGTGCTCTGGGCCCATAACCTGTCAGAGTTTGTTGCAGAAAAATCAATTCCAGAAGCACACACAGATAACTGATTCAGCTGGATTCATTAATTTCTTTATAAACATAATATATATACAATACCACAGGTAGATTCTTTCAACGCGGCAGAGAGTTACAAGCAGTTTCTAGTTCAGAATTCAGAGTAGACAAGCACAGAGTGGGCTGAGCCACGCCCAGCCTTCTAACTTCACTTTCGATTCTCTGCAGACTCAGATGTATTTAGCTTCCATTGGCTGACTTAGTTGCTATGCCTATTCATTGGCTGACCTTGTTACCATTGGCTCTCCCAGTCATGAATATTCTAACATCTATTCGTTATGCATTTTCCTATATCCTGAAATATTTCTGTGCCTGTTAGGAAGGAGCTAAAGAGTTTGCTGCTGCTTTAACTGCTGAGAGAATAAAAACACCACCAAAGCGCCCAGGAGGTCGCCGAAGGGGAAGGCTTCCAAATAATACCAGTAGGCCCAGCACACCAACCATAAATGTGTTAGAATCAAAGGATACAGACAGTGACAGAGAAGCTGGAACTGAAACTGGAGGTGAAAATAACGATAAAGAAGAAGAAGAGAAAAAAGATGAGACTTCAAGCTCCTCTGGTAAGATAGTTGTGGAATGTTGCTAATTTTGTTAAAAGTGTTTATGTTGGGCTGGAAATATTGGATTAAAGTTCAGTTGTTTTACTGTAGGGCCATACTACTTGCTGCTTTTGAAAAAAAGCACCACCTGCTTTTAAAAATAATAAAGTTAATTTTTCATTATAAAAAATTTCCTGAACTGTCATGTTTTGGGTTCCATAGTATAGACATCCTTTATTGTGCACCTTCCAGAATTCACAAGTAATTTAAATTACTGAAAATCCTTTAGGGAATAAGAATTAAATTCAGAATTTAATTAATGATAATTTCAGAATATATAACATTTTTCTGTTTTTACATATTTTTATGGATGCATGTATATCCATCTAAACTGAGCAAAAGTATTTTCTGTGAAATTGGTATTGTCCATGTTGGCATACCCTGTTTCAGTCGATCTCCCTCCCCACCTTAAGCTTTCTTGTTTTCTTTCTGTGTCAAGAGTAAATGAATGATTCAGTCAAACCTGACACAGGAATGCCATAAGAATTTCATATATTTTGAGGATATGATTGGTGACATTTGTATTTATTGCTTCTCTGATTGTACCATAAATTGATTTTAAAAAAAATTATTGATTTTTTAAAAAAAGACTATAAAAACCAAACTCAGAAAGGAAGAGTAAAGAGGAGGGAGGGAGGGAGAGAATAGAAAATGCAAGAGAAAAGAAAGCAAAGAAGAAAAAATAAAAAGGGAAGAGAAATATTTAAAGAAGTGACCTCTGATTTTCATCACAAGTACAAACAAAATTAGAATTCTTCACCCCCTGTAAGATTGCGCACAGGTATCTGTTCTTCTCATAACTCATGCCTTATTCATATGCCAATCCATCAATCATTAATATTAATCCTGGTATCAGCAAAAAATCCATAAAGAGTGGCTAACATTTTATAGAAGTATGTCTTATTTTAACATTTGTCAAACAAACTCACTTTGTACTTATTCCTTTTAGTTCTAGCAGTCTTGATCTTTAATTCATTCAGATGTGGATGTAGGATTTGATCTCTCTTCAGTTTTTCTTTTGCCTATTTCAAAGGCTTCTTTGAGCTTTGGAAAACTTTCTTGTAAATCCACTAAGGAGTCATGATCATGGTCATTCTCTTATTTGTTTTTCCACTTTAATTATCATCTCTGTTTTATAATCCAGCTGTCCCCAATCTTTCTGGCTCCACAAACCGGCATTGGTGGCATTGATGAAGGGATGGTTTTGCACGTGCAACCTAGATCCTGCATATGCACAAATCAAACTTTGCGCATTCGTCTGCCACTTGCACGGCCTGGTTCCCAACAGATCGCGGACTGGTACTAGTCTGCGGACTGGGGTTTGGGTACCGCTGTTATAATCCACATTTTTATTGTATATAATTTCAAGAGTTTCTTTATATTTTAATATTTCTGCATCACATGAGGTTTGTTTCAGTTCTTTATCCTACAAATCTTCCAGAATATTCTCTTTCACACCTTTTATTTCTTCTTTAACATCTTTTGAACATAGTCTATCCATAGGAGCAAGCTGCTAGTTTCTGTCTCCATTCTTGAAATATCTCCTGGAATGTTTTAAGTGTCATACCCTGTCACCCCTACAATACCTTTATATCTGGAATCTCTGGTCCCCTCTGGTATCCAATTTTTTAAATCATAAAATCTCAAATTTCTGTTATGACTTAAGATAGTTTATTTTCTGTGAAGGTGTCATTTGTTTATATAATTATTTCCAAAATCCTATAGCAAAAAATTCAGATTTGTTTTGTCCTTTAGCTTGTTTATAACTTGATTGAAATAAAATCTTATTAAGCCTTTTGCCATTTTTTAAAATATTATCAAGCTTATAATTAATTTTTCTTTTATTCTGGAATGAAGGTAAACTCATCAGGTGGCTTTGCATTTTGAAACTCTCCATTAGCCTTAAGATAATTTCAGAAAATGATTAAAAAATGACGTTTGTGAACCTACTGCTCTTTAAAAGGTTCTGGAAGTCCTAGATGTGCCATTAATTGAAAATATAAAATAAAAAATTGTTTTAGAAATTTGAGGGATCAAAGTAGAGTTTAATAACATCATACAGTGCTGTATATCAGAACTAGTAATATGAAGTCCTCCGTATGTTTTGGACTACAGTTCCCACAATCTCTTCACATGCCTGCTGGCTGTAAAGTGCACACATTGCCTACCAGGGTATATTTAAAATGGTATGTTATTGAAAGTAGGATCCTTGATTATTTGTTTTGTTTTTTGGTATGATCATTGTTGTGATTTCTGAGACTTGAAACTGTTTGCTTTTGATATTGCAGAAGCAAATTCTAGGTGTCAAACACCAATCAAGATGAAGCCAAATACAGAGCCTCCAGAAAATGTTGAATGGAGTGGTGCTGAAGCTTCTATGTTCAGGGTTCTCATTGGTACCTACTATGACAATTTCTGTGCAATAGCCAGGTTAATTGGGACCAAAACATGCAGGCAGGTAAGCATAAATATTGAAAATGTTTTCAAAAATACTACTAGTGAAATTTAGTAATTTCAAATGTATTCAATTTTGTGGAGACCATTAATATATCAAATTCAACTCAATAAAACATTGCAATGAAACTTAGGAGATAATTAATATTTTACAGGTATATGAGTTTAGAGTAAAGGAATCTAGTATTATTGCTCCAGCACCTGCTGAAGATGTTGATACTCCTCCAAGAAAGAAAAAAAGGAAACACAGGTAAATCAATAGTATATCAACCATCCCACAACATTTTAAAGTGGTAAAAAAGAATTTAAAAAATATGAATGAAAGGAATGGGACAAATAAAGAAAGTATAAATTATTATTTTTTGTTAATAGCGCATTCTAGGATTGCATCAGAAAATTTTCAATAGTGGAAGAATCTATTGCAAATCAATATAGAAATTGAAATGCAATTAAAATGTTGTCCTTAATATAAAGACTTCTTGAGACATATAAAAAAATCTGCTTTAAATGTTCCTGTAATAACTTTTTAAAGTTCAAAACAAATATAAATAATGGATTTTTTTCTAAAATAATTTCACTGCCAAAATTTGCAGTGAAATATGGCACTATGGAGAAAGGGGGATAAAAGTAGCTGTGTCTGGTTTTTTGATATCATTATGTCATCACCTCACCATTTGTGATGGTAAAATAATAGAGAATTTCTATCCCAATTGTTATTTGATTTGTATCCTGTCCTTCTATGCAGAGATCACTGAAGATAGCTAACCAAAAATAAATAACAGTTAAAGCCACAAATATGAAAATCACTCTTAAAATCCATCAATCAGCTGAACTGTATTGTCAAGGGAAATGAATATGGAATCTTCATAATGCCATAAAAAATAGCGGGGATGATATTCATCTGCTGACTTCTGAATTTTCCAATTACCAAGATTGGATCATTTATGTTCCCTCTCTCCCAGAATGCTCATCATTAGCAAAACACAAAAGTGTGCAGTCAGTGCACAAGAAGACTCCATAAATCACCTGTATACTAGCAGTTTGAATTTAGGGTCTCTCAGTATTTCCATATTTATCTGTAAGGCAATTATATTTTACTGACTTTCTTTAGTGAACCCACCCATGTAAAATCTAATTTCCTTCTACCCAAAAATGGTTATATCATATATTTTTTTGTAGATGGGTAGTAATATGAAGCTGTAAGCATTTCTATCTAGTCAGTGTTCTGTTGGTTAAAGCATTGTCTCCATCCAAGCAGTGTATGTTGTGAATGATCTGAAACCTCAGAGCCAGCCCATTCTGTTTGACCTATGCAGGTAGTTCTTGATTTACAAATGTTCATTCAAGGTCCATTTGAAATTACAATGGTGCTGAACAAATGGACATAAAATCTGTGCCTGCAATTATGTCTGTGGCAGACACCTCTCCCAAGCAATCATGTAATCAGAGTTCAGGTGCTTGGAAGTATGCCTACACCTATGAGTGGTCACAGGGATGCTGCAACTCCACCCACCTTCCTCTCCCCCCTCCAAATCTATGCCTTTAAATGTTGGGGAAATTCCAATGCAGTATGAAGCTGAATACCTGGGAAGCATTCACAGTGGACTGCAAAACAGCTGTCCTGCAGGTAGCTCCAAACACCCTGGAGTGTCCAAGGGTGCGAAGCAGCCTTCTCCAACAGATCTAATCCAGCCCCCGTCACTGCCCTGCACTGCATTGCACCAATTGACCTTCACTATTTTCTTCATCTTTTGCAAGAGACTGGATTCACTGATTAGTATTTTTTTTTTAATAATGCAGTCTTAGGTGACATTATGACACTTGTTTCTGAAAGTGATACAAAATATCAAAATTTATTTTTTAAAATGCAGCTTGAATTTGGTGCATTTTCCATGTAAAAAAATCTATTAACTATATTGTATGCTTTTCTTTTTATAGACTGTGGGCTGCTCATTGCAGAAAGATACAGCTAAAGAAGGGTTAGCATCTTTAAACTTACGTCCTGAAATTTTTTGTTTATTATCCTGTAAATTTTTATAAGCAAGTGGTTCCAGTGTGTATATCGAGACATTTTGTCCCTAAAGGTATTCTAGTTTAGTTTAAGTCAGAAAGCTACCTTGATTTGATTGTCCTACATGGGAGGAATAGAAATTATACTGACTCTAGGCTCAGTATAGTATTTTCCCAGTTCTAAGAATATAGAAGGGAAGTGGGAAGATTTTGGGCTTGATCCACTTCCAGAACATGAAACATTACCTTTTCCCAAAAATTTTACAGTAGACAAACAGTAATGGCGTCTTTATAATTCTTGCATCAGGAGACATCCAAAAATACCTTTTCCATATTGCTCCTTTGGCTCAACACAGGGAAAGATAGGAGTACTAAAAGATTCTGTTTCATTGAATTTAGGTTATTTCTCTTATCTTTCCCTAATTATTGAAAACATAGGGATGTGCAGGGGTTTTATGTAATTATTTGGCTGAAAATATATTCTTCAGAAGATTTATCATTTTTTTTTGTCCTTAATAATGTCTACATTTGTTGTTGTTCAGATGGATCATCTAATCATGTTTACAACTACCAGCCATGTGATCATCCACGCCAGCCTTGTGACAATTCATGTCCGTGTGTCATTGCACAGAACTTTTGTGAGAAGTTCTGTCAGTGCAGTTCAGAATGTAAGTATTGGGGAAATTTCATTTTAATATGATTTGAACAAGAAGTCTCACTGATGAAGATTTAAAGCCATTCTTGTTAAAAGCTTAACAAACTTTAATAATTCATTTTGATTTTAAAAAATTTAATTTAATTTAATTTAATTAATTGTATTTCTATGCCGCCCAACTCCTGAAGGACTCTGGGCGGCTTACAACAGGTTATAGAAAATACATTTAAAAACATCATAAAATAGAAAAAAACCAATTAACAGTCACATACATATATATCATTCAAGGCCAGACCTCGCAAATTGCGAGATCAACGGCCCCAAGCTTGCTGGAAAAGCCAGGTCTTCAATGCTTTCCGGAAGGCCAATAGGGTGGGGGCAGTCCGGATCTCAGGGGGTAGCTGGTTCCAGAGAGCCGGGGCAGCCACAGAGAAGCCCCCCCCCCCCACGGGCCTGCCAGCCGACACTGTTTAGCTGACGGGACCTGGAGGAGACCGGGAAAGCCACAGAGAAGGCCCTCCCCCACGGGCCCGCCAGCTGGCACTACTTAGCTGACGGGACCTGGAGGAGACCAACTCTGTGGGATCTTACCGGTCACTGGGAACTATGAGGTAGAAGGCGGTCTCGAAGATAACCTGGCCCTGAGCCATGTAGAGCTTTAAAGGTAATGACCAACACCTTGAATTGAGCCCGGAGACCAATAGGGAGCCAGTGCAGCTCGTGGAGGATTGGTGTAATGTGGGTGTACCTAGGTGCACCCACAACCACTCGCGCGGCTGCATTCTGGACCAACTGTAGTCTCCGAACACTCTTCAGGGGTAGCCCCATGTAGAGTGCGTTGCAATAATCCAACTGTGAGGTGTTAAGGGCATGGGTGACTGTGAGGAGAGCCTCCTGATCTAAGTAGGGTTGCAATTGGTGCACCAGGCGAACCTGTGCAAAGGTCCCCCTAGCCACAGCTGTTAAATGTTGCTCTAATCTTAGCTGTGGATCTAGGAGGACACCCAAATTGCGAACCCGTTCTGAGGGGGACAATTTCTCTCCCCCCAGAACCAAGGATGGACAGTCGATACAGTCTTTAGGAGGCAGTACCCACAGCCACTCAGTCTTGTTAAGTCTGAGCCTGTTGACACCCATCCAGACCCTCACAGCTTCCAGGCACCGGCACATCACATCCACTGCTTCACTGAACTGATGTGGGGTGGAGATATACAACTGGGTATCATCAGCATATTGCTGATACCTCACCCCGAATCGTCGTATTACCTCACCCAGTGGTTTCATTTAGATATTAAATAGGAGGGGAGAGAGGACCTAACCCTGAGGAACCCCACAAACAAGGGGTGTAGGGGTCGACCTCTGTCCTCCTGCTAACACCAACTGTGAACGACCGGAGAGATAGGAGGAGAACCACCGCAGTGACGCACCCCGCAAACGAGGGGTCTAGGGGTCGACCTCTGTCCTCCTGCCAACACCGGCTGTGACCGACCAGAGAGATAGGAGGGGAACCACCGTAACACGGTGCCTCCCACTCCCAACTCCCTTAGTCGGCCCAGAAGGATACGATGGTCAAGGGTATCGAAAGCTGCTGAGCGGTCAAGTAGCATCAAGATAGAGGAATAACCCCCATCTCGGGCTCGCCAGAGATCATCCATCAGCGTGACCAAAGCAGTATCCATGCTGTAGCCAGGCCTGAAGCCAGATTGACAAGGGTCCAGATAATCCGTTTCATCCAATGACCGTAGGAGTTGAAGTGCCACCACTTTCTCTACAACCTTTCCCACAAAGGGAAGGTTGGAGACTGGATGAAAGTTCCTTAATTCTGCTGGGTCCAGGGAAGGCTTCTTGAGGAGGGATCTCACCACCGCCTCCTTTAATGGTTGTGGGAAGGACCCCTCACTCAAGGACGCGTTAACTAAAGCCCGGAGCCAGCCTCGTGTCGTCTCCGTGCTGGCCGAAACCAGCCAGGAGGGGCACGGGTCCAACAAACAAGTGGAGGAACTCATCGCTCCCACAGCTTTGTCCACTTCCTCAGGAGTCACAGGCTCAAATTCATCCCACACAATAGGACTGAGACCTGCCCCTGTCATCTCGGTCGGAATTGCCCAATCGGAGTCCAGGTCCATCCGAATCTGAGCGACATATAGCATTTTTTCACAAACGGAGAGTTTATGGAGGATGAAAATTTCAAAGGGGATTGTCCCAAAGCTTTACTGATAACACTGTAATTTGAATAGACAGTATTTTAAATAACATATAGCTAAAATGTATGAGCTGCTTATACATGCTACTACCTGAACTGTTTAGATAAGTAACCTCCAGATATGTAATGCCATGATTTACTTGAAGCTCTTTGGGTTTCTACTTCAGTTTGGTGACTGTATTTGCATTGCCTAGCATTTTAAACTAAACAAAGTCCAGCAGTTTGTTACAGGAGTTAAATAAATGGATTCCGCTTTCATTTTTCTTTTTAAAGGCCAAAATAGGTTTCCTGGATGCCGTTGTAAAGCACAATGCAATACAAAGCAGTGTCCTTGCTACTTAGCTGTACGTGAGTGTGATCCAGATCTCTGTTTGACATGTGGAGCAGCTGATCATTGGGATAGCAAAAACGTGTCTTGCAAGAACTGCAGCATTCAACGAGGGTCCAAAAAGGTGGTTCATCTTTTTATGAACAGATGATACATTTTATCTTTGTTCATGATAGACATCTCTGCAAAATGTATAGAGCATGGATGCCTTGAGCATTCTTCTTCAAGAAAGTGGAAGATGGTTTTTACATAACCTGCTCCCTGATTTATATTACTTAGTTTGTTGGAGAATCATCTAAGTGTGTTTTTTGTTAGGATTATAAACAATTCTAGTTTAATTACTTCATGTTTGCAACTACAGGATGTGTGAAACTGTATATTCAGAAATTGTATATTCTCAATGCACAGTTTACACACGCTATTGGAAGGTCAGTTATCAAATGCTTGTATTGTAGCTTGTGTGATCAGCCATCTGAAACACTGTTCTAACAGAAACCACCAGCTATACACTAGGATTGGCATATAAACATAATACACTTATGGTAGACTACCCCATAGAATTTGTTGTTTAGTAAACATACAGCATTATCTTTGCAGACAAAAAATATGCACATCTGAAGTTGCTACTTTCATTTTAACCGAAATTAAGCAACACAAAATAAATTCAGTGGTGGAAAGCAGAAGGTTCTGTAATAGCACTTTCTTCTGAAGGTTTCACCATGTTAAGTTTGTGTAAAAATAGGAAATTGTGCTGATACACAATATATTCATTTTTGTTATATTTCTAATAGTACAGTAGAATTTTATGGGAATGCCAGAGACTAGTTTTTATGTCTTAACTAAAGCTTGCTTTTAATGGCACAGTTCTATGCAAATTAGTGCTATATTGTTCTTATTCCAATTCTATTCATGTTAATGGACTTGTACAGAATTCCCTTGTAGATAATACAGTAGCAGTGACACAAAACAAATAAGCTTTGAGTGAAATGCTGCTCCTGTATGAGGTATAATTTTAACTGACACATAGCTGCCTCACTTGATGCCTTTGCAGTTTTGAAATACCTGCATTCATGCTGATGCAAAGTTTCAAAAGACTCAAGAAAAATTGGGGTGGGATGGAGGTTACTCTGATGTGGGTTCAATGGAAGATCATTTTGTGTTTCAAAACTGTATTTTCTGTGAATGTCTATGAGTCCACATGTCAGAACTTCACTATTTATATGAACAAGCACTAAAAACAAAATCATTTATTGTTAGTTAACTACTTTGCTTGTTTTTTGTCCTTTTTAATATTGCATACGATGTATTTTGTTAGAATTAAATATCCTTTTAGTTTTATTGGCTTGTTTAAGGCACTTGCTTTTTCATTCTGCTAGCATCTGCTGCTAGCACCTTCTGATGTGGCAGGCTGGGGGATTTTCATTAAGGATCCAGTGCAGAAAAATGAATTCATCTCTGAATATTGTGGCGAGGTAAGAACAACTGTTTTGCATAGATAGTATTTTACACCCAAATTATTGTGAATTCTTCCAAACAACTACATCTTTTTCAATTTTATGTTTTGATAAATAAGATTATAGAGGGAGAGATGATAGATCTATAAACATCCATATGAAAGAGCGTATGTTGCTTGGTTTGTATTAGAGTTTTGAGGAATGTTGTATACATGGAGAGAAGGGGAATTGGATGACATTTTAAGAAAAAATATCCTGCATTCTAATATACAGAATCTAAATATCCCTAGGCTTAGAAGTGATATAGGTATAGTAATTTGAAAGGATGTTGCTAATAATTGGTAGTTTTAGGAATAAAAGTTTGGGAATATTTCAAATCTGTTTTTCTCCTGAGAAACACAAAAAAATAGCCCCATAAGGATGACACAAATAGAGAAGCAGGAATAGACACATAGAGGGAGATATCTCTTCTTCCTCATTCTCAGTATTCAAGTGATTATAAAAATAGTTTTATTGACCCCCCCCTCTGCATAAAAATTACTGGAAGCCTCTTTCTCTGTATAACCTTAAATGCAGATTTTACAGAAGTAGGACTCGTTCCTTTTGCTTTTGATAGGATTCCTCCCCATCACTCAAATTTCAAGTTAATCATCCTCAATTTATTAGGGTATCATCTGAAAATCAGTTGGGACAGGAGTCTAATTTCTTCCACCAGTTTTTCCAATGGATCAAATGTATAGAAAAACTGCTTTATTCAGTCGCTAGGCAGGAAAATAATATGGCAGTGATGCATAAAACGTGGACCCCATTATTGTAAAGATGTCAATATGCTGCAGTGTAAGTTCCAATTCTTAATTTTAAATTTAATTAAAATGAGAACATGCCATGTTGCATTGTGAAGTGCACTGTGCAGTATCTTTATTTGCAAGATTGCCTTTAGTACCCATTGACAAAAAAAATGGTGAGGTAATTCCAGGCCACCATTTTGAGAGCCAGGAAAACAACAAATAAGATGAATTTGTAAGGGAAGCATACTAAAATGCAGGAGGGGCTTGATGCAGGAACAGCTTCACCAGTTTGTTTTCTATTAAATGAGTATTTTGTAGCTTGCCATATTCAAGTAAGCCTTTTGAAGAGTATAAGCACAACTTGCTCTCAAAATTTAAAAGAGCATCTTAAGGCCATACAACACGAAGAATGCTGTTTGTACATTTGATATACAACTGAGAATAAAATTTATATTGTATATAAAAGGCTCATGCATTCTGTCTAAGGCAAGGCATTGGAAAAAGTAGGATCTGAAAGATGGATTCAAAACACCAGCAAGAGTTTTCACACTGTGGTACCACCTTTCCAGGGTCAAGCAATTTTTAGAGATTGTTTTTTCCATTAAAGTTGATCAGATAAATCAGGAGCACTATCAACAGTTGCCTAAGTTTTTGCTTGGGCAAGGAAAGAACAAAGCTTAGAGCAGGTTTTGAATAATACGAAACGTATGGCTCTATCGCTTTGTCAAAACATCCATTATGTCAAAACAGGTTCTGCCTGTTACCAAAACCATCTTTAAAATATTATTTTCAGATTATTTCTCAGGATGAAGCAGACAGAAGAGGGAAAGTCTATGATAAATACATGTGCAGCTTTCTGTTCAATTTGAATAACGGTATGTATATTGCTGTTTTTAACCTCCTTCTACTTTATTCACATTTCTTATCTCAAATATTAGCCACAATACTAATGTTGCTTCCAGTTATCTAATCAGAATTGCTAAGAATTTAAGTTTGAAATGTTTAATGTTCTTAACAATAGAAGAAAATATTTTAATGTTAAATGTTATCAGGAATTGAAAACCTAACAATGGTAAAAAGCAGATTAATTTGTAGATGTGAGCAGCAAAGATGGCACTTCATGAAAACCAGAAAAGTGTTAATTGATGAAAATACCCAGAATATTTTACAGAAAGTATTTAAATATTATGTATGATACCTGATAGAATACAAATAAAAACATACATCACGAGTTATGATGCAGGGAAAGTTGATAAGCCAAATCAGTAATTAAAACATAGTAATTCAAGTGACAGATAAACAAAGCTATATTTGCAGAATGAGTCATTTTTTTCCTAAGAATATTACTATATTTCCTACTTTTCAGGCAGTTGTGAATTTATCTGTTGTTTTTAATTTAGATTTTGTGGTTGATGCAACACGGAAGGGTAACAAAATAAGATTTGCAAACCATTCAGTCAATCCCAACTGCTATGCAAAAGGTGAATATTGATACCAGAGTATATCATACTCACTTTTTAAACAGAAGATTTTTGTAAAACCTTTCCTCAACTTCACTTTTTCTTTTACAGTTATGATGGTTAATGGAGATCATAGAATAGGCATATTTGCTAAGAGAGCCATTCAGACTGGTGAAGAGCTCTTTTTTGATTACAGGTAGGGATAATAATGCTAAAGCCTAAATCGGGGAAATAATAAATTTCAGTATGTAAATTATGAGAATATCTTTACTAGCTTTTATCAATAAACAATTGCAAAAAATATGTGTAGTCAGAATTATTAATTGTAAACTTCATAAATTATTGGATGTAGGGATAATTAATTTCATTTCTATGGTGTGCTTTTTATACATTCTTGGGATGACTGGAAATCTTTTACGTAAAAAATAAAAAAATGATTTATGGTTTTGATTTGGCAGAATAGATTGTAGAATGATGCCACCTTAGAGAAAAGTTAAAATTATAATTGTACTTAACTGTTGCAAAGAAGATTGGAAGCCAATACTTTATATCTTTCTCCACTACTTCTTTTAAAAATGTAGCTTTTCAAAAGCTTTTTAGATTATTCTTTATTTTTCCTCATTTTCTTTTATTTTAATTTACACTATTATTACTGTTAAATGTTTTTGATAAAACTTTTAATATATACATGTACACACACACAGTATTCTTGGGTACTTTGCTTTAAAAACAATTAAATGCAAATTATTTCTCTTTTTATTCTAGATACAGTCAGGCTGACGCCCTCAAGTATGTAGGCATTGAAAGAGAAATGGAAATCCCTTGATACCAACTACCTCGCCTATAAAACAGCTGCCTTATCTTCAGGAGTTTCTACTATGGGCAATTTTATTTTTAAAAACTGAATTGATGCAATTTGGAATGCAAAATTTGCAAAGTACTGTACCTGTAATTTATATTGACAGATTTTAAAATCAACTTTTTAATGCCTTTTCACCAGCTGCAACATGTTTTGTACCATTGATCTTTTGCAATAATGCAGTGTGGTACACTTTTTGAACCTTGAATAAAGGATACTTGAACTTTGAATTCATATTGTATGTTGCCATCTTTAAATAAAGGCTTGGCTGAATGTATAAATGTAAAAATATTTGAAAGTGTATTTTTTACATGAGAAATCATCTATAATTTTAACAAAATTATTTTAACAAAACTTGAATCAAAAATACCTGTGAAAAAATTAATACTTTATTGATCCCATAAAGATCACCTTACCACAGGAGCAGTTTTAGTATTTGTCCAAATTAGTTTGCATGCTCATCAAGTCTTTACAGTGAATCTTATCAACACATGACATGACAAGGGATTTGTTTTTACAGCTAGTTTATCGGAGCCTGACATGATTTGGGCTGAGAAAGGGCTGTTGATCCAAGGTTAGCTATCTGGCTTCTATGCCTAGCAGAAAACTAGAACCTGCTTTTAGTTCAGTATCTTAACTATTATATCCTCCTAACTTTTTTTTACATCAAGAGTTGTTATGTTGTTAAACTTATTTTCTTTTGTCCTAGTGAATTTTATTCATCTTTTTACACTGAACTAAAAAAAGGTCTACAAATATACCATGTGTGCTCACCATGACTGCTTCTGCTCTCCCCTTACTCTTCAACATGCTGTAAAAAAAAATCCTTATAATTAATAACACAGAAGCTATCTCGGAATGGTATTGAAATGTGTATATATTACATAAGAACAGAATCCCTAATGAATAAGTCTGCAGATTGCGCCCATGTTAGAACCAATATTCCCACTTTTTTAGATATTAAGTATGAGCACACATAACATAATTTTCTGTCATGAAGAGTACTATTTAGCAATAAAGTGTAGATGAAATATTCTTACATGTGGAATACAGGTAGGCCTCAACTTACAAGTTCATTTAGTGGCCGTTTGAAGTTACAACAGCACTGAAAAAAAATGATGACTTTTTTTATACTTACAACCATTGCCAACATCCCCATGGTCACATGATCAAAATTCAGAAACTTGGCAACTGACTCATATTTATAACGGTTAGTGTCCCAGGGTCTTATGATCACCTTTTGTAATTAACAAAAAAGTCAGTGGGGAAGCCAGATTCACTTAATACCTGTGTTACTAACTAAACAACTGCAGTGATTCGCTTAATAACTCTGACAAGAAGGATAGTAAAATTGGGCAAAACTAACTTCACAAATGTCCCATTTAGCAACAGAAATGTTTGGCTCAATTATGATTTTAAATTGAGGATTACCTGTACTTAATTTTTCCTTCCCTCTGTTTCAAAGGAAACGGATCAAGACCGATTTGAGCTTTGTGAAGTTTTATTTGGTAGCACTAGAGATAATAATACTGAAAGCAAAACACTACCCAGATCATCTGGCTTTCATATTCATTGCTCCTTTTATTTACATTTAAGAAAGATAAAGTCATGTAACTTAACAATAAACCAAATGCAACTTGTACAGAAATTTTTAATTTTTTATTTATCGCACATTAAAAAATGAAACACACTATACAAATGATTTTTCATAGCAGATTACACATGTGCCCAAATCAGATTCTCTCAAAAGTGCTGCCAACGTGTATAAGTGCTGTCTGGGGTAACAGCTCTTCTTTGTATAGCCAATGTATTGATTTAAATGCAGTAGCATGCAACCTCCAGTGGAGAAGGTTTTAGATTCCATTCTGTTCTTAAATTAGATTAAATGGCATTGGTGTCCATATTTACAAACTTGAAATGTATCAATCCTGAGCAGGTCTGATGTAATTCTAGGACTGGCAGATGGTAGTCCTGGTCTTAGTTATAAAAATGGAGATCCAGACAGCAGCAGACCAACAAGTTTTATTCTCTTTCAAACTTGTTACAATTTAAGAGTGACACAGACAGCTGCTATAAATTGTTAAGCCAAATAACTGTAGGTGTCCTTTTCACCATCCACCCGCTCCAAGTATTCCTTCTCTATTAGAATATCAATGCACTTCTGAAAATAGAAAGAAAAACAATTATTCTGAGATGTTTTAACCACTTTTATCCTGTGACTCTGAGTGTTTAACAAGCTTTAACAATCATTTAACTAGTGAAGACATACTGAAACAAACACCACTTTTCTTTAACTGACATTAAAAAAAATTGACATGGGGAAAGGCAAAAGAAATGGTAACTGCTAGTTACAGTTAGTATTAACAGGTAACCATTATCTGTTAGTATCAAAAATCTTAAAGCAAAAGATTCATAAAGTACACATACTGCATCTACAAAATAAAGGATTGAATTTATCACCTGATAAGAATGGTAGAGGGGTTTCAAGGGAATTGAAGTACAAGCATGGCTAAAAAGTTGAGTTTGATTATAAAACAGTAACTACTATTCTAAACGGTAAGATTTAAACATAAACATGTAATTGAAGTTGCTTAGATTTTTCTGACTGCCATTTAACTTATAACTTTCTTCCAATAGTTTAATCTAGCGCAATACCACATATTTTCCAATATGCTAAAAGAAAAGTTTTCCTTTTAAGCAATCTTCATGCAAATGAGTATATCAATGTTTGCCAAGCTAAGACTTCTGCCTTTTAGATAATTCTTTGGATCAGGGGCCACAGCCCAGTGCCAGGCCAGGCCAGAATCAGGATGCGGAAGTGGTGGATGAACACACGAAGGTGCATTTGTGAAAGTGGTGTACACAAAACTATCCCTTCTCCTTCCCCACCCTGCTGCCTCTGCCAGTCTCCAGAGCCAAAAGGTTGAAGACCGCTGCTTTAGACAAACCTTTATTACTGGGACTCGTGGTTTGAATCTTGATGACAGCTGGGTAAGCACTTCTCCAAGCAACTGCTGATGCTTAAGGACTTTTCTCATCTTCATAATCCTCACAATAGCAGCCTAATATACACAAAATTTAGAGTTAAAGCCCAATCCTTGATCAACAAATACTACCAAAGGCTAATCATCAAAGGTGTACAGAGGTGAGTGTTATTTCAAAGAATGCTAGCAAGTATGTCATTTGACTGACCTTTTCACAACAAAACTAACTATGCTAGCTTAAATCTTGAGACATTTAAATACATTCTACATAGATATAATAGTTTGTGTCTGACTCATATATACCAACTAAGGAATGTAGGGAAAACTGATTTTTTTCTGCCAGGAACAGTTCTATAATGGCAGAGAATAGCAAATGATCTGAATATACATGCAAATGAATTATTCAAATGTCAAATTAATTAGGTGCTGCTTTGGGTCAGAAAAATAAAATTGAAATAAATTTTAAAATGGTGCAAATGGTTTAAAATTGTGTTACTGTATTTTTTTTTTTCATTTTCTATAAATGTCCAAGGATGAAGAGATAAAAAGGGGTCAAAACTGGTTGTGTTTGCTTTCTTAAGAATCCTTCTTAAAGGATCAGAGAAAGGAACCTCAGAAACACAAGAAGCACAACCTCATAAAATAATTTTAATGATATATTAAACACAGTTCAAACAAAGGCAGATTGAGGCATTTGTGAGTAGGGCCTCTCAAGAAATGGTAAATACAGGATAGAACTGCAAAAGCCTTTCTGGTCACCGCTGCCACCTGCTCTTGAGCAAGAAATGTAAGTCTAGGAGGGTCCCTAGATTATGTATCCATCTGAGGAAGTGTAACTCAATCAAAAAGTACAGTTGAAAGGTTCCCAGAAACAAAACATGTACAACCACAACCATTCAGCCTACTAAGATTGACTATAAGGCTTTTCCAATCCATCCAGATCTTAATAACCTTTAAGCTTCATTTGGTCAGTCAGGGGTTACAATATTCAACTGATTATCATTATTCTTACCAGCAATGATCCTATTCTATGGCCTCATTAAACAAGAGCAGGAAGAGTGTCAAACCCTACAAAGGTATATCAGGCTTAATCTCACCCTTTCCAGCGTCAACAGGAAATGACCTCAGAGAAAGGAGGAGCATCAGTGCAACACTGTCCACTGAAGAAGGATATGATCAATTGCCATCAAGAGAGATCAAGCAGGACAAAAATTACACTATCCATTTCCTGGTCCTATCAAAGATTGTCTACAAGCATGATCACTTTAATTTCTGCATTATACCTAGGTTTGAAGCCTGATTGAAAATTGCCCAGATTGATTAATTATTCATTTGTTTGCTCTATTTCTATAGCTGTTCAATTCAACCAAAAACTTGGAGTTGTTTACAATCCTAAAATTATAAAACATTTAAAAACAATAAAACAGTAAAGTATCCAGAAAATAAAGAGCAGCCAGTATTATTACTCAGGTGCAGCACATTTCTAAGTTTTTAAAGCCTTGGGAAAGGACAGCAAGGTTGGAGCCAATCTAATCTCTGTGGGGTGAATATTCCACAAAGCAGAGGCTACAGCCCAATCTGCTGGATCGAATTGCACAGATAGAGACTCTTGGAAAAAGATCACTCCAGTAACCTGGTCTGAAGCCATGTAAGGTTGTAAAGACAACCAGCATCTGGAATTGCACGCAGAAACGCACCAACAATCAGTTCAGCTCACTGCAACAGGACATCCACAGCATCACTTAAGGGGCCTTGACTACAGATATAGAGCTGAGTGCTATCTGCACATTGATATCTCACTCCAAACAAATGGATAGCCTAAGGCAGTGGCCTCATGTAGATGTTAAATAAGAGAGGAGAGAAAAACGAGACTTGATATTTCCCTTCCCAGCAATATTGACTGACATCGACCCCATAGGAAGGAGTAGAACCATCACAACACAGTGCCATTGAATCCCAGCTCCTGGAGCTGGCACAGAAGGGTATCATGATCCACCAGGGTTGGGTTTGTTTGTTTTTAATGCCACTGAGAGGTCAAGAAGAGTCAGGAGTGTTGTACCATTTGATCCTGTTCATGCCAAAAGGCATCCATGATCAATACTGTTTCAATCTCAAACCCTGGCCTGAACCCTGACTGAAGGAGATCTAGATAATCCATTTCATCCAAGTCCTCTGGAGTTGCCCTGCGGCCTTCTCTCCATAACCTTCCCTAAAAAGGGAAAATTGGAAATTGAACGAAAACTTGGTTGGGTTGAGCAATGATCTTTTGAGAAGGAGGTGACCCTTGCCTCTTTTAGAGTTAGCAGGACCACTCCTCCTTTCAAGGATGAGTTAACTACAACCCATACCTAATCTCACAACCCCTCCCACACAGCCTTAATAAGCCAGGAAGAAACATTTTTTCCTTCAAGACATTCCATTCTGAAGCTGTAACACCTTCTCTACAAATTTTTCATGACTATTGGAGACCAGTTGAAAAGTGTAGTGATTGTTGCTTGAGGAAGAAAGCACCACTGCTTCCTTCAAGACAGAAGAGACAATCCCCATCACTCCAGGTTGAACTCATTGTCACTTCAACCAACTCTCACGTCATTTCCTGGGCAGTCTTAACCAACCATGACAGATGTGAATTTAACAGACAGGTAGCCACACAGTGACCCCCCCCCCCCAAACCCTGTGCACTTCCTCAAAACTCAGACTCAAACAACTTAAGACAACAAAGACAACTAGACAACTTGGCTGGACCTGCCCAGATGGAGAGTAACACAGAATAAAACTGAACTTTATTCATAGGATGCTGAGAATACTATCAATATAGCCCTTCAGATGTACAGATAGCCAATAGTGATATTTTGGACCGGAATTTCCATCAGTAAAGTGCAATGTCATGTGACCATGCTGCTTAGTGATGCAAATTCCATCAAGTCCAATTGACATCATTAAGTGACTCCTTAAAAATAACATCAAGTGGTTGCCATTGACTTTGCTTGTAGGAGTGGTAATTACAAATGGTGATTATATGACCATGAGGATGCTGTGAGTCTCAAGTGCTGTACACTCAATGCTGTTGTAAGTTTGAACATGCCGAAAAAGTGGCTGTTCAATGAGTATCACTTATTGTACTTTAAACATATCTCAGGCAGCATATATGAGGAAAACTAGAGGATCTTAAGAACTAGCCTAAGTAGACCATGCCGCATCAATAATCCAAATACCATATGCATAGTCAAGTTATTTTTATGAAGATAGATTAAATTCTTTCCAAGAAAACAAACCTGTAGATACAGCATATTTAGTATATGACTGGGAAATGAGGATTTCAACGGGCAGTTACCACACTGCTAGCAATAAAAACTTACTAACAATAGCATTTACTATTGTAGAAAAATTTCTATTTAACAGCACTATTAAATAAGCTGCTAGCCACAGAAAATTCCCAAGTACCTGGATCAGGAGTTTCCGATCTTCTTCTATATTTTTGTGTGTGGTTTCTTGTTCCTGCTTCTGTTCAGTCTTCATTGGCACGTTTATATTAACTCGCAATTTTTTGCTGCCAAGAAAATTTAGGTAAATAATTAGCTCTACAAAACAGAAATGAAGATCTACAGAAACCTTAGGATGAAACATGTTGTGAAAGACAACATAATTAATCTAACAAAGGCAGGAATCTTTTTTCTGTTGAATGCTGCATTAGGCAATCCATACTTATATCTTTTCTTATTTCCCAGAAGGTGTAAAGTTAATGCTTGCAAACAGGATATCTTAAAATTGGACTGTGACCTATCCATTGTTTAAACTCCCACTCTCTCCTAATCATCTGGTTAAAACACAAAATAAGCATACCAATCAACGGAGCTTTAAAGACAAATCTCAATTGCTTTGTGCTGCCTACATGATGACCAGATTCAACTGAAACAAACATTTCCAATAAGCATATGTGCTGGTTGCAATCTTTATAGTATCTAGTAAATTAAATTATTTTTAATAATGCTAATTATATACAGATTAAAACAGTCATAACCACTGAATAATTTAAAAATACTGCCTTCCGATGTACGTTTCAAAAAGTTACGTTTTGAATTACAATTACATTTATTCTATTTATCTCTGTGTGTTTGATGCTATTGAATGGGCCTTAACTCTAACTTAGAGCCTATCTCCAGACTCTCAATTAGAAGGCATCCATCTTTTTTCTTGGCTCTAAGCTTCCACAACCATAGATTACCACGCATATCTGTGCAAACATTTTGATTATTGTGATTTTTGTCATAAAAATGGCCTTATCCTTCAAAATTTTATCCCAACTTGTGATCACTTTCCTCTATAATTAACTTTTATAGAGATGATAGAGAAGAATATTTATTTCTTTAGCACATTATCCATCTTCATTAATGAAGAAACAAAAAGCTTGACTTCTTGGTCTCAGCAGTAACTTTATTAAGTTTGCAGGTTGATATTTAACAGTATTCCAATTTTTTTCACTTTTACTGTGATAATTTCTACTGTCTTCTTTATTTTTGGTTGACAAGGACTGTTTTGTATTAGTATATACAAGTTACGTTATGTTTAGTGTTTGACTTCCAGTAATTTTTTCTAATCCTGCTACTCTTATATTTAGTGTATAAATTAAATTACTATATTCAGTGTTATCTTGCTATTTTCAAAACAGAAAAGGTATATAGCTGCTCTGTTCATTTATATCTCTTCTATTATATGACTGATTTCCTGCCTCTTTATTTTTTCTGAAACCTGCCTCTTACTCTGGCATTTCTCTATCCATATAAGTATATTAAGCAAAATGGTTTGTGAAGAATTTCAATGATTCAATGACATTTTCTTGCATGTCATTCAAATTTTTGCAATCTTTATTCATATAAAGCAATTATCATGAACTGATTTTTCTCCTGAAGCTTTGAACAATCCAATGGGTATTTCAAGTTCATCTCATACAGGTCCTATTCTGACTTCAAATTTCAGTATGCAGCCGAGAAATCCATTTCGCTAATCCATACATTATTTTACAATTTATATATATAATTTCCACATCCAGAAACTACTGCAGTTTTAATGTATGCTTCTTTAGGGAATGTAAAATTTGGCTACTGTGGAAACAAGATGGGAATTCTAGATTTGATTTACAGCTGAATAACAGCATCACGAGTTGTTGATTAAACTTTCTAAAAGCCAAGATCTAATCCTAGTCAGTTTCCACTCATTTGAAGTGAATAAAACTGATACAGAATTGTGAGGTTTTGGTTGGAACAGTACTCTGACAGAAATGCAAACCTGCTACTGCAATCATTAATAAATACAGACCTTTTCAGATATTCCACTATCCTAAGTCCACTATCCTAAGAAAAACAATTCTGACTAGCTAGTTTTATTCAACTATCATTCTTACTTTTTGTAGCCAAGGTACAATTTTATTAAAGTATCCAGTTTCAATTCCACTTCATCAACATTTGCATTTTCATCTTCTAAAACCTATGAAAAATCACAAAGAGCAATGTCAGAACATATTAACAAATTATTTCACCACTCTCCCAAAATAAAAACACTTACCAACAATTTTGACTTTAACAAAATCTGGAGTACTTGTGCCAAAATATCCTAAAAATCAGAAAAGTTAAAAAAAAGTTAATCAATGCCTAATTCGTTCTCTAATTAATATGTTTTACAGATGATAGTGAAGAACATATGCAACCAGTGCATTTAGTTTAAAGTTTTTACAATTTATAAGACCATGTGAACAAACTGCATTTAAACAGAAAAAAACCTCAGCAGATTGGCTGAATGTAATATTAAAAGAAGTGAAATTGTGCTATATGATATTTAAAATTTTCTAGACTTGAGAAAAAAAATCAAGAATTTTATGAAAAATACTAAAATTCTATTCTACTATCACTGGATATCTACCCAAACACCTTTATTTATAATAAATGTTTCTGAATGTTAGTCATAATTAATATAATATCCAATTATAAAGGCCCAAAATCTGTTTCACATTTAAATTTGAAAGCAAATTTAATTTATTGTTATGATGGATGAACAGACTGGAAGAAATACGGAACTTTATTATTATTTTTTAAGATTACATCAGTGAGGCAACATAGTGCACAGAGATGAAAAAAATGTAAAAGTTAATAACAAAAGAGTGGATTGCGAAAAATGAATTGAGATATTGGAACAGACTACTTTGGTTATTTTAAGATTTTGTTTCAGTTTATTTTAAAACTGGAAATTATTATTTTTAATCTTGGTTGATAGTGATGGATAAGTATCTTTGAATTAATGATTGGATAACTAAATTTGTTTAAGATAGGAGAAATATTGCACACCCTGGTAAGAGTTAATATCAGTTATTTTTAACTTTAGAGTAAGAAATTATTTGATACTACAGTTTTTGTATCTGTACTGTAAATTGGAAGTCTCTCTCTTTTGTATTTTTTATTACTCTGCCTCTTTCTTTTTCCTCATTTTTTTAACTTTTTCCCCTTTTGATTCTCTTTCATTTCCTTTTTTCTTCTGTATTTTAAAAAAATGTAATAAAATTGTTTTAAAAAAATGAAAAGTGCTACGTTTTGTGCTCATTACAATTCTAGACTTAAAGAAGAAATAAATGGATGTAGTAAGTGGAACAATAAAGCTCAATAATTAAAACTATAATAACATGAAATGAAGCTTTACCATTTTTATTTGAGTACTGTCAGTCAGCTGCTGGACCGTGTAGGCGTCTTCTGTGTTATACTGCAGCAGGATTGCCATCTGAAATGTAGATGCCTTAAAAGGGCAGAAATAACTTTTATTTGAATGAATTTCCAAATTCACATGAAGAAATTTATCAGAGCAAATAGAACAACATAAAACATTATCTTTCAGACCAAACAATTCTTTCTGTATTGTTTGGTATTTCATATAAGCTGAAAAATACCTATTAATCAGATTTTCAATAATAGACAAATCCTGCATGTACAGTGAATGTTTTCAGATTACACAACCAAGAAGAAAGCAAAAATTAAAAGACTAAGATCTGTGAGTGTTAAATACATACAGTGCATTCAGAAAACATTTAGTTCCCCTTACTTTTGTCAATTTTGTTATGCTGCAGCCTGATTCTACAGTTGTTGAAATTATTTTTTTCTCATTAATCTACTCTCAGTACTCCATAATGACAAAGTGAAAACAGAATTTTACAAATGTCTGTAAATTTATTAAAAAGGAAAAAAACTGAAATATCACATTGGCATTAGTATTCAGACCCTTCACTCAATATTTTGTTGAAGTACCTTTGACAGCAATTACAGCCTCAAATCTTTTTTGGTATAATGTGACAACCTTTGCACACCTGGATTGGGAGATTTTCTGCCATTCTTCTTTGCAAATCCTCTCAAGCTCAGTCAGGTTGGATGGCGACCGTTGGTGGACAGCCATTTTCAGGTCCCTCCAGAGATGTTCAATAGGGTTCAAGTCAGGGCTCTGGCTGGGCCACTCTAGAGCATTCAGAGTTGTCCCTAAGCCACTCCTGTGTTGTCTTGCCTGTATTCTTAAGATTGTTGTCATGTTGGAAAGTGAACTTCGGCCCAGTCTGAGGTCTGAACACTGTGGAACAGGTTTTCATTGAAGATATCCCTGTACTTTGCTCCATTCAGCTTTCCCTCAATCCTGACCAGTCTCCCAGTCCCTGCTGCTGAAAAACATACCCACAGCCTGATGCTGCCACCACCATGCTTCACTGTTGGGGTGATATTGGCAGTGATGAGCGGTGCCTGGTTTCCTCCAGATATAACGTTTAGAATTGAGGCCAAACAGTTCAATCTTGGTTTCATCAGACCAGAGAATCTTGTTCTTCAGAGTCTGAGAGTACTTTGGGTACTTTTTTGCAAATTCCAAGCAGGCTTTCATGCATTTTACACTGAGGAGAAGGTTCTGTTTAGCCACTCTGCCATAAAGCCCAGATCGGTGAAGGGCTGCAGTGGTGGTTGTCCTTCTGGGGAATTCTGTCTCATCTCCACACAGGATCTCTGAAGCTCAGTCAGAGTGACCATCGGGTTCTTCACCTCTCTTACCAAGGCCCTTCTCTCCTGATTGCTCAGTTTGACCAGGCAACCAGTTCTTGGAAGAGTCAAGGTTGTGCCAATTATGGAGGCCACTATGCTCTTAGGAACCATCAGTGCAGCAGAAATTTTATTGTAGTCTTCCCCAGATCTGTGTCTTGCAATAATCCTGTCTCTGAGCTTTGCAGGCAGTTCCTTTGACCTCATGACTTTTGCTCTGCTACAGTATGCATTGTCAGCTATGAGGCCTTCTATAGAGGAGTGTGTGCCTTTCAAAATCATGTCTAGTCAATTTAATTTACCACAGATCAATTCCAATCAAAGTGTAGAAACATGTCAGCAACAATTAAGAAAACTGGAAGGCACTGACCTAAATTTCAAGGGTTGTTGCAAAGGATCTGAATATGTATGCCAATGTGATATTTCAGTTTTTCCTTTTTAATAAATTTACAGACATTTCTAAAATTCTGTTTTTACATTATGGGGTACTGAGTGTAGATTAATGGAAAAAAAATGAATTTCAACAACTGTAGAATCAGGCAACAGCGTAACAAATTGACAAAAGTGAAGGGGGTCTGAATACTTTCTGAATGCACTGTATATGCAAACTAATTATTCAAGGGATTTTATCTATAAGTGGCTTATTTACACAATTTAAACATATATATTTGATTATATTATGATTATGATTACATTATTAATGTGAATATTAATATTACTATATATTAGCAGTATATTTTGTGTGCTTATTTAAACAACTATATGTTAGAGAAGGCAAATAACATACATGGAGGGGGAGGAGGGGAGTTTTAGAATGTTAATATATAGCATAGAAATGTGTCAACATGCAAGCCATAACATTTGTTCCATGCATTATGACTTTCCCTCCTGCGTTTTTCTAAAGGATTATTAAAAGACAGAAATATTAGCAAAATTTCCAAATTCAAGATATAGTATCAGAAAAGAACAAATTTCTTAACATTCTACTTGAATAGCTTTTTAACCAAACTACACAGTATACTTTACCTGTAGTGTATATCGGTTTTTGAAGCAATTGGTAACTAGTTCGCCTTTGGATAGCTGATACAACCATGTTAATTTTCTGCCACTGTGACGACTTGCATAGAAAGCAGTAAATCTCTGATAACTGCGCTCCAGCTGCATTTCAAATCAAATCAAATTAAATCAAACCAAACCATATCATATTTACATCTTCAGTCTTAAGCAGAGTAGAGAAATGGAGTGAATAATTGGAGCCAATTATCGTTGATGTCATTCAGCAAGGTTTCTCAAAAGATTTTGGTGCCAGTTAATTTACTTGAACATGAACTAGCTATGAGAACAGTCAGCTGGGTATGTACTCTTTTAAGGAGAAAGCATGCTGTCTACAATAGATTATACATTTAATTCCTAAACAAAAACCAGCACTTTGAGAATTTTTTTTCTTCATTCATTGACAATCATACAATCCATTACCAAGTCTAGCAGAATCCATTGTGGCATAATACTACTTGACATAGATGACATAAAACAGACTGTCATCAGCAAAGTATGTGAAAAATATTAAATATAACATGAAAATGGGTGTTTCATTCTCAAAAAGCCTAGCAATACTGAATGAAGGCCTTAATTATGTAGCAACTCCACATCATCGGAGCTATAGTATTTATTGGATTTATAATCCAACATAAAAAGTACAAGTTCCATAAATAAGATTTACAATCAGCAACTAAAACCAGCAGAAAAAGCTGCACCTCACCTTGTTCCTTATTTCCTAAAGCTTAGCAGATCATCATCATCTTGACCACTTTCCAGAAACTTTTAATAGAGAGGGAGACAAGCTATTCCGTAAGGTTAGGACAACTGCAAATGGCTTATTTTTGGACCCATAACCTGCTGGCCTATTCTGGGAGAGAGATCTTCAGCATATTGCTCAATCATGTATATAGGTATATTGTATTAAGAGATGTTGATTCTATAGCTTTTAGGACTGATCAATATATTGCTTTATAGGACTATGCTTGAAACCACACAATCAGCTTAGAGAGAGTGGAAAGTACACCTGGAGAATGTCCAAACTATCTTTTTGACTCAACATCAAATAAAGAACACACACAAAAAGTAGTCAGCATCACTGGTTTGCTGTGAAAGATAGATTTGTGGGTGAGAAAGGGTACAAGCAGAAAGAGATGGGTAAGCCCTAATTGGATAATCAGGTATGATTACATCAAAGAGACTGCTATCTTATTATGGACTAATCTGCCATTAAAGACCAGCAACAATAAGCTGCAGAATGATCTAAAATATACTGACTAGAAAAAAATCCAGAAATTGATAGCTCTCAGGAGTTTTTCTGCACTTGCTCTCAGGTCTTATCTGATCCAAAGTCTTGGGCTTACATATACATAGGTTTACAATAGTAAAATATAATTTTAGAATTGCAACAGAAGAACTGTTGCAACTATAAAACTCATGGAAACTTTGAACTGAATAAAACTCAAAATACTCATTCCTTTTTAACAAAAAAGGATGCCCCCCCCCTCTCTCTCTCAAAAAAAAAAGAGTATGAAATGTTATGCTGACATCTATTGACAAAATCAATAAATCCATCCTTCAAATAAACCCATCGTACAACTTACAGACCATTATGTGATGAGATGGGACTATATAGAGCTCACTGTACTAAAAACATATATGTATGTGTCACAAATTAAAAAAAAACATTAAAAAAGACTTAAAAGACATTACTCGATGTAATGCCTCAACCAGATTCTACTTTGCCATTAGCCTTCCAGAATATTACAGTCTCTCTATATCTTAAAATATAGACTTAGAAGCTAAGATGGTCTTACCTCTGATGGGAGAGCAAATGCACAAGACATTTGAAAGGGCCAAGATCCAGAGCTTAGTACTTGTATGCTGAAGTCCACTAGTATAAAAACATGAACAATTAAGTCAGTAATTTTATTTCAGTCACTGACCAACAAAACAGATTAAATGAACAATTATTTGGTTAAGAAAAGATAATGCTATGTAAAAATTAAAGAAAAATAAGGAGTGTCTTTTGTTTTCAAAGATACCATAAAATATATTGGAGAAAATTGCATAAAAGTTATTTAAAACACAAGAATAATTGAAGTAAATTACAAATATCATCCAATCAATTCAACTAATAAAAATATTAACTGCACAATTCCATGTCCAATGCATCCTATATTTAATTAAATATATTCCAGCTTTGCAAGATCTTATCCATGTTTAATTCAGCCACGTGATAATTCCCAGCTACACTTATAGATCATATAAACTAAGGTAAGTAGAATCAGACCTCATTGATACTTGCATTGATACAACTTCAAAATTCTAGATCTACAGACAAAATTGAGAAGAAAAAAGCAACAGAAACACTGACTTCAGGACAATTGCCAAGAAAATTGAACATGTACAGGTAGTCCTCGACTTACAACAGTTCATTTAGTGACCGTTCAAAGTTACAACAGCACTGAAAAAAGTGACTTATGACTGTTTTTCAGTTACAACCTTCACAGCATCTCCATGATCATGTGATCAAAATTCAAATATTTGGCAACTGGTTCATACTTATGACCGTTGCAGCGTCCCGGGGTCATGTGATCACTTTTTGCAACCTTCTGGCAAGCAAAGTCAATGGATAGGCCAGATTCACTTAACAACCAGGTTACTAATTTATCAACTGCAGTGATTCACTTAACAACTATGGCAGGAAATGTCATAAAATGGGGCAAAACTCACTTAACAAATTCTCACTTAACAACATAAATTTTAGGTTCAATTGTGGTTGTAAATCAAGGACTACTTGTATATCTACACTGTGCACAATTATTAGACAAGTGAGTATTTTGACCATATTATCATTTTATGCATATTTTCCACCTCCAAGCTGTATAAATTTGAATGGTTATGGGATATAAGCATATCAGGTGATGTGTATTTGTGTAATAAGGGAGGGTGTGGCCTAAGGAGATCAATACCCTATATCAAGGTGTGCATAATTATTAGGCAGCTTCTTTTCCTCAGGCAAAATGGGTCAAAAAAGATATTTAACTGACTCTGAAACGTCAAAAATTGTAAAAATTCTTTCAGAGGAATGCAGCACTCTTGAAGTGCTAAGATATTGTGGCGTGATCACAGAAACATCAAACGTTTTGTTGCAAATAGTCATCAGGGTCACAAGAAACATGTTGAGAAAAAAAGACAGACATCAACTACCAAAGATTTGAGAAGAATCAAATATGAACTTAACAGATACCCATTATCCTCCAGTGCTGTCATATTCCAGAACTGCAACCTACCTGGAGTGCCCAGAAGTACAAGGTGTTCAGTGCTCAGAGACATGGCCAAGATAAGGAAGGCTGAAACCCGACCACCATTGAACAAGACACATAAGTTGAAATGACAAGACTGGGCCAAGAAATATCTGGAGACAGATTTTTCAAAGGTTTCATGGACTGATGAGATGAGAGTGACTCTTGACGGATCAGATGGATGGACCAGTGGGCTAAATCAGTTAACGGGCACAGAGCTCCACTTAAACTCAGATGCCAGCAAGGTGGAGGTGGGATACTGGTATGGGCTGGTATTATTAAAGATGAGCTAGCTGGGTTCAAGATGCTCAAAATCAACTCCCAAACCTACTGCCACTTTTTAGAAGATACTTTCTTCAAGCAGTGGTACAGGAAATCTTTCAAGACGACCATAATATTTATGCTTTGCATGCACTGAAGTACTCCACTGCGTGGCTAGCCAGTAAAGGCCTTAAAGATGAAAGAACAATGACATGCCCCCCTTCCTCACCTGACCTAAATCCTATTGAGAACTTGTGGGCCCTTCTTAAACGGGAGATTTATGGTGAAGGAAAACAGTACACCTCTCTGAACAGTGTCTGAGACGGCTGTGGTTGCTGCTGCACAAAAAGTTGATCGTCAACAGATCAAGAAACTGACAGACTCCATAAATAGAAGGCTTATGACTGTTATTGAAAAGAAGGGTGGCTATATTGGTCACCGATTTTATTTTTTTGAAATGTCAGAAATGTTTATTTGTAACTTTTGAGTTTTGTTTTATTATTCTCCCTTTAACAGATGAAAATAAATGAGTAAGATGGGAAAATTTTCATTTTTCATTTAGTTGCGTAATACTTCTACACACTAATAGTTGCCCAATAGTTGCGCACACATATTCTCCTAAGAAAGCCAAAACCTCACTTCTCAAATATTCGGTTTTGAGATTCATTAACATTTTGGATTGATAGAGTGCACTGGAGTTGTTCAATAATAAAATTAATCCTCAAAATTACAACTTGTCTAATAATTGTGCATACAGTGTTCTAGGAACTGAGCCTGACTGGAGAAACCCTTTTTATTGGCATTTGCTAGATATCTGAGATTTCCTAACTGGAGGCCAGGTGTAAACCATTTAGAATTAATAGACTTCTAAAAATTCTATCCTAAGTACCAGAACAGTCTTGCACATAAATGTCCATGTTTGGATTCTAATCTCTCCCCACTCCCTAACCTCCTTTCTTTTTCTCAGCAGTATAATTACTGATAAGACAATTTCCAAAAATTGAAGTTGGCATCTCTTAATAGTTCAAAGCAAATCACCTAAAGTTATATAAAGTCTTGTCTTATAGAACAAAAATTTGCTGTAGTTTTTGATCCTTTTCACTGCTTGCAATATCAGCTGTCTCCTGAAACCCTTCTTAGATTGACCCATTTTAAACAAATTTTCTTTTCCCATGCCCACTTTTGGTCCCTTATTTTGTTTTTGGAGAGGCATCTTACTGATAGATAAAACCTTAAATCCATTTATATAATTTATGTCCAATATTGGGTTGATTTGTTAGGAATAGAAAAAGACGACTTCCTTCATTAACATACTATTCACTTTCACCAATCTATAAAAATGTATATTAATTTACAGGTTTGAAAACAAATACATTTTAACTTTGCTTACAATCCAATGGCTCTGAATTGGATAGGTGCTTTTTGAACTGCTCATTCAGGTCTTTGCTTACACCTATATCTTGGAACATCCTTTGAAGTTTGGATGTGTACTCAAAGCCACAAGCTTGCTATAATGAATCACAGAACAATTATGAAGTTATACATTTTGAGATAAAGTAATGCATACACTACAGAAAAATCTGATCTATAAGTCCTCTAATACAATATAACCACTATAATAATAATAAATACTTATGTTAGAGCTTTAGTATGACCAAAATAAACAAATTGAAATTTTTAGCAATTTAATTACTTTTAACATCTGAGTGCAGAAAATTTTCAGCCTTGATCTGCACACTAAAAGTCAACATAAATTTATCATTTAATTTCTTCTATGGTATACAAATTTTCTACCTGCAGCTTGCAATTCCTTATAAAATGGTCCACTTTAAGTTATTATAATTATTGAATTATTTAAAATAATAGATTTATGGAGAAATTACAACCAAAGCTCCATAAAAACAATTATTTAAAATCACCTGTTCACTTGTGGTAATTTAAAAGCTCATAAAAAAATGTTTATCAACAACAAATGGTTGTTTACTCTCTCTTTCATAAGCATGTAAACATATGCACTCTTAAATTCTGTGTATGAGAGGCCATCACACATTTTGAAAACACGAAGTTCTGCTTAAGAGATTTTTGAGAACTAATGATAGTCCAAAACTGATTTAAATAGATTAGTATTCATGTTCCATGTACAGCTGTTCTGAATAAAAAACAAACCAAAGCAAAAACCTGGATTCTCAAATTCTGGTGTAATAATTTGATTACATGATTTTATGTGAACAAATAACTATTTATGTAAAGTGCAAAACTGTCCAGCTTTCAAACATAACATTAAAAATCTGAATATATCAAGATAAAAAATTATTTAGCCTACCGTAGGAATACTTGAAAATAAATGTTTATTATGAACAATAATGAACGATTTTGAATCAATTTCTTGTAATGGGAGATAGATTAAACATGAAAAAAACTATTCTATATAGGTAATCCTTGAGTTACGAAATGGAGCCTGCCAATTACATTTGAAACCTGAGGATTCGTTGGAATGAATCATGTTAAATGAACGTGAAAATTCTCTGCCTTTGGCCATGCATTCGCTAATCAAATGCGCAGGTTGTTAAGTGCACAAGGTATCTCAGGGTGGGGAAGAGCATGGGGGGCCTAGGGCTTCCAATCACCCAAGGCCACCCCCAACCCATTGAGAGATCTCATGATTTCTCCCCCCAATCCTGCCTGAATGGGTCCACTTACCTTTTGAAGATCCCAATGAGCTGTCTCCTCTCCTGCCTCTCTGCCGTGGTTTCACCTTGAGCAAAGGCTTGCTGAAGCCTAGAGGGTGATTGTGTCCCTCTAGGCTCAAGCGTCTTTGCAAAAAAACCCTTGCTGCTAAAAACGGAGCCGCACCAAAAATGGAGCCCAGGAGGGGTTGCGGCAGCGGCTCTGTTTTTGGCGGCAAGGGCTTTTTGCAAAGATGATCGGAGTGTAGAGGGACCCAATGTCCCTCTAGGCTCCAATCATCTTTACAAAAAGCCCTTGCTGCCGAAAACGGAGCCCGGGAGGGACGGGACAGCAAAGATGATCGGAGCCTTGCAAAAAGCCCTTGCCACCAAAAACGGAGCCGCTGCCATGTCCTCCCCAGGCTCCATTTTTGGTGCAGCTCCATTTTCAGCAGCAAGGGCTTTTTGCAAAGACGATAGGAGCCTAGAGAGAGATTGCACCCCCCTAGGCTCCGATCATCTTTGCAAAAATCCCTTGCTGCCATAAACAAAGCCTGGGAGGGACGCGCTGGTCCCTCCCGGGCTCCGTTCTTATTAGCAAAGGCATTTTGCAAAGATGACTGGAGCCTACAGGGATGCAATCTCCCTATAGGCTTTGGCAAGCCTTTGCAAAAAGCCTTTGCCAGCAAGAACAGAACCCGGGAGGGATGGACCGACCTCTCCCAGGCTCCGTCCTTGCCGGCAAAGGCTTTTTGCAAAGATGACCAGAGCCTACAGAGACGCAATCTCTTACCCCTGCAGGATTTGGCAAGGAAACGGCAAACGAAGGGAAGGCCTGAAGAACTAAGCCTTCCCTCTGTTTGCAAAGCCTTTTGCTGCAGACCTCATCCAGGCCTCAATCTGCAGGGAAAAGAGGCCTAAAATAGTATGAGATCATGCAAGATCAATAGCCCAAGATCTCACGCTATTGATCTTGTGTGATCTCGCACTTTAGGCCTCTGTTCTCTGCGAAGGCACCGAACGCCTGAAGCAGGCAAAGAAAGCAAAGGCTTGCTAGATCTTCGCAAAGGTGTCTCTCCACAGGCCCAGTGGCTGTGGAGACCCAGCGGGGGAGGGGGGTAATAGGCAGGGTGAATGTTTCAGTGCCTCTGTGGTCGTTCCTAAGAGTGAATGACTGCTGTAGTGCTGCAATATTCATAACTTTGGGACAGTGTTTAAGTACTTGGGGAGGGGTTTATGTTGTAACCTCAAATGGCCACTAAGTGAACTGTCGTATCTCGAGGATTACCTGTAATAAACAAAAGAAAATCATTTTAAATATAATATTCATTTAGTTACCATATTTCTTTAGATATTTTCAATCAATACATACATGTTTATATACTTTATGAGTATCATTATACATGAAGTTCTGGCAAATATAAGCAATAAAAGATACGTAAACAAAAGAGAAACACACCTTCAATTTGGAGATCATACTTGCTTCAGCATCATCACTAGCACTGTTCTGGTGTACCAGCCTCTTTGCCAGCATTTTGGCATAGAATTTTTGAAACACATCTTTGTCTTCAATATATTTGAAGACCACCATCTAGAAGAAGCATGAATTTGTAGTATTAATTTTTAGAAGAAGACTTTTACAGCCAACGTCATATTTATCTCAGCAAAAAATAATTATTTTTATATATTTTATAAAATATTTATATATTTTGTTTTACATAAAAATAACTATATACTTTAAGTAACTACGTATTTTTAAGTATGTTGTAAAAACGTACTTCCTGCTTGAAATAATTATCAACTGAGTAATATGGACAATATAATTATTATATATAAGTGCTTTAATTATAGAAAAAAGAAGCATTCATGGCAAATCATGTTATCCTATTTAGTCCACCTCCAATTATCATTGTAAATCAATTTCCAAAAATTATACATAATTATGTATACATAATTATACATAACTTACCACTTGGTTAAGTGTGTCCTCAAGCTCTGCTTCCTCTGGATTCTTTGAGCTGCAGTCAAAAAGGCATTAAAATTGTTATAATCCAGCAAGCCCATTATTTCAACTTCATATATATATATGTGTGTGTGTATATGTATATAGTCTAATCCACTAGGGCCGTGATGGCGAACCTATGGCACGCGTGCCAGAGGTGGCACGCAGCACCCTCTGATGGCACACGAGCCGTCACCCTAGTTCAACTCTGCTGCGCATGTGCGCACACCTCCCACCAGCCAGCTGGTCTCTGGGTCTCTGCCGCGCATACGGGAGGGCGGGGCACGTGCGGGAAGGCAGGGCGCATGCAGGGGGCCTGCGCGCACATGCATGGGGGTGGGGGCGTGTGTGGTGACACACACACATGCACGGGTGGGTGGGCGCATGTGCAGGGGCCACGCACACATTGCATTTTGGGGGTTTGGGAGCGCACACGTGCATTTGTGTGTGTGCACGCGCTTGCGCTTTTTGGCACTTGGTCTGGAAAAGGTTAGCCATCACTGCACTAGGGTGTGTGTGTACACACACACACACACACACACACAAAACATAGTGGATTAGAAGACACTATATAGATAGATAGATAGATAGATAGATAGATAGATAGATAGATAGATAGACAGATAGATAGATAGATAGATAGATAGATAGATAGATAGATAGATAGATAGATAGATAGATAGATAGTCTTCTAATCCACAAGGTTGTTTTGTGACTAATCATATCTACTATAACAGCCATTTTGTAAATAAACAAGCCCTCCACTGCATTATTTTATAAGAGCAAATTTTTCCAGAATTAAATCTGTGATCACCAACAAAATGTTTTCTTACTTTGATTTACAACCAGAAAAAAGTCATTGCATTCCTTTGATTCTTAATAATTTGCGCTCAAACAAAAAAATATAAAAGTATTCTAGTTTGCCAGTTTGAGGGAATGGTTAAAGTGCTGGCTAGAAACCAGGAGACTGGATTCTAGTCTCTCCTTAAGAATGAAAGCTGGCTGGGTGACTTGGGACATGTCACTCTCTTTAGCCCAATTCACTTCATAGGCTTGGTGTTGTGAGGAAAACTGGAGAAGGAAGGAGTATTATGTATGTTTGATGCCCTAAGTTATTTGTAAAGTAATAAAGCAAGGATGAAAATTTAATAAACAAACAAATAAAACAATTTTACAATGGCTTATTGCCACATAACAGCAAATTACATTCCACTGATTTATCTATTTATAGTTTTACTTGTTTTTCATTTAAAAAATAATTGCTGAATAGAATACAGCTTAAGACAATAAAAATAATATCACACTAAACATGGAAGTATAATACAACAAAATCCCTGGTTGAAGCAGCTTTCAGTTTTTTGATAACTGAAAGCTAATAATCCTGCCACTAATTTAGGCAGGAATTCCTAGTTCTCAGTATTTGTTCTGTAGTGAAACATCCTATTTAATTTACTGCATGGAGAATCTCTGGCAAATGGGCAAGTAAACAAGGAAGAACATAATACATAATGATGCAGGTTCTGTGCTATATAACATTTTACTAACACAAGGACACTGAACTTGGCTAAAGAATATGCTGCTGGCAGGCAATGCAATTAAAATCTAGTCTGCAAAATTTTACAATAGCAGTAGCTTCCAGGACAACTTAAAAAAAAATAACCATAGGCAATAATGTTTAAAAGTGAGATATCAGTGAAATGGGGAATAATCTAGGAAATCAGAGGATACAACTTAGCTATTGCTAACTTCCTCCAAAATATGTACCTTTTCTTTAGCAGAGAATCACAATACCGTGCCAACAATTCTGGAGATTTACTAGATGATTGTGCCATTTTTGTTACTGCATTATTATTTATGAAGCGACCACAAGCCTGTGAAATAAATATATAAGTGAAATGTTCATACATTTCCAAAATCAGTCATTTGCTAGTTATAAATACACATAAAATTAAACATATTACCTTGTCTAGAGCTGCAACAAAGCCAGCATCATTGTTGAAAGCCGACATCACTAGTGCATTGTATTTCTTATGAACATCCAACACTGTTTGTACATACATTTTTGGATCCTAAAAATTAAAAAGAAAGCAGTGATAAACTTTCCTAACTTCTTTCAACTGCATACTTCGGAGAAATCTTTTCATATTCATCTATTTAAATTGACTTGTAAAGGAAAGCTTGATTGCATTAACATTTTACATAGTCATATAACTTCTACTGAAACCCAGTATCAGTGTATTTCTTTTAACAAAAAGCTTCTGATTATAGTACCACCAAGGTAACTTGTTCTTAATGGATAAAATGCTCATTCCACAAAATCTTGCCCAGACATTTTATTATATCAAAACAAATGAAATCAGTTTGTCCATTTCTAATAACTCATTTCAGCAATTCTTAAATTGTGGTCTCAAATTCCTGAAATTCTGAGATTTCACAAAGTCAAATATTTATTTTACAATTTCTCAGTTTTAATTTCCAAAATAGTAATAGAGATGTAATCCACATAAGCCACTTTGAGGTCCTTAATCCCTTTTAAGAATGTATAGGGGTCCTGAGACTGAAATGTTTGAGAATCACTGATTTATTACAGACAAACACACAGAATAGGTGTATTTGTATTTGTTTAAACAAGTTAGAAGGAATCATGTGTAGGCCAACCTTCACCCATTGTATGAATCCAAATTCAGTCTGACAGATGAATGTTTTTCCTGTTCACTAAGGGTGACACATTTGGTAAAGGAAAGTCTATTGTCTCACTGGCATAACTGGTTGTGTTGTAAAACTGTATAATTAAGAAAACACCCCCCCCCAAAGTTTTAATACTGTTGGTATTTAATGACTGAGAAATTGTTAAAAAGGTATAAAGGAATTAAAATATATGCTGAAAATGCAATTATAAAGATGGCACTTTTTATAATCTCTGGTGGAATTTTTATTCATTTATTCAGCGTTTATTATTTTTTATAAATAACAAGGTGGCAAATACACTCCTTCCTTCTCCTATTTTCCCCACAAAAACAACCCTGTGAGGTGAGCTGGGCTGAGAGTAGCTGGTTCAAAGTCACCCAGCTGCCTTTAATACCTAAGGCGGGACTAGAACTCATACTCTTCTACTTTCTAGTCTGGTGCTTTAATCACTAGACCAAACTGGATCTCAACTGATTTGTGATAAAGCAAATAAATACTGGGACCAGATTTTTATTTTAATCCAGAAGACTCTTAAAATAAATATAGTTTTCCTTTTGGGTCTGATGGAAAAGAACTTGAAAGAAAATTTCAGATTTTGTAATTATATAAGTTAATTACAGCAAGACGTTTGTATGACCAGAGATGGAAAGACATACCAATTCCCACAATGGAAGAATGGATGGTAAAGGTAATAGAGTTGGTGGAGCTGACAGAACTGTCTTAATTAAAAAAAGAATTTGTTTCCACTTGAAAAATCATTTCTGAACTTTGTGCTCCAAATGGGGAAAAAATGAAACCCACAAGCAAAGTTAATGGGGAAGCAAGCAGGGAAGGTTGCAAGTTGCTCAAGTAAATCTCCCGTATCCAGCAGCATCCACTCTATGTCTTGGTCTGCTTATACTATGCCAGACCACTGCATGTCCTCTTTCATTTGGTAGCAGCTACTGCAGGTCTGTATTTTTTCTGCACCAGAACCTTGCAATCTTTTCCATCCCACAGCAGCCACCTGCTGTGCTCATGCTGCACAAGAACATATTGCACTTTCCTCTGCCCCACAGCAGTCACCTCCAGCCGGATCCTTATATATCTTACCCCGTATTACCCGCACTTGTGCCGTGCAGCACCAGAACCTTGTGCACTCTCCCCTGCCCTATAGCAGCCACTCCAAGTTTCATTGCACTAGTCACTAGTGTGCTTTCACACTCGCTGCAGCAACCACCTCAAGCCTCTCTGCCTTGCACTGAGCTGGACCCTTTCATATCCTTCCCTGCCCCATTAACATCTGTATAGTCATGCTGCACTGGATCCTTGTGTACCCTGTCCCACCCTGCAGCAGCTACTTACCTACCAGCTGGCCTGCTTGTGAGCTACCTGGTATTTACAACTTCCTCCAACTTCCCCACCCACTATGATAGTTGAAACTAGCAGGAAGTTGTAAGATTTAATGACCCATAAACCTCACTTAACAACAGTAACTGGGACTGCAGGAATTACCTAAATGATGAAAAACCTAAATGATGTGGCCACATAATGTCACACTTTATGACATCACTTCTAAAGACAAATTCCAGTCGTAATTATTATCATTAACCAAGGACTACTTGTATGCAGTTACCTCAATTACAGCTAGTAGAACTTGATTTGCAAATCCCTGATAATTTTTGCTACAACTGCTTCAATCTGTTTTGAACTGTTCTTAAAACATGACTAGAAATAACACTAGTTCATTGTTAATTGCAACATTTTTCTTGAACTCTTACAATTATTGTATTTATTGCTATTATGGCTTGAGAAACTATTTCCAATTGATTGAAACTCATTACCTTTTTCAGAGTGTAAATTTAAAAGAAACATATATGTTCAATCTTTAAATATGGACTCCTCCTCCTTTTATTGCTGCCACAGCAATAGCTTCATTGTAGCCTGCATGGACCCATTCAGAAAATACCAACATTGGCATATACTTCCATCATCAGAAAAAGCTGGTCTACATTTGATATATTTGGCAAAGACCATGGACTAGAATTCTATCCATGTGCCTGTTTTCTAATAAACATGCTACATTTATATCATTTTAAGATTTTCCATTTTTTCTTATTGAAAAAAACTATGTATTTATTCTATTATTTAATCTTCCAAGTAAAAAAAGAAAATAGTTTATTGCTAATGTAACATATGCTCTTGAAAAAATCAAGAATATACTTTTCAACTGAAACATGCAATAATTTTACATTCCATTCCCCAAAACCTATTATAATTATTATTGCGGAGTTCTTAGTAATCTCTTACCTTGCTATTTTCAGAGTATCAAGGACCCCACAATTCAATCCTGAGCTACAAATATTCTTTCCTATCAATAATTATTATTGTCCTGCCTCTATAAATGAATGTAGTTGAAAGTTCCTTTCAAGTTTTTTGAAAGCAAAAAATTTGAATTACACAAAGAACAGAATAAAATTAGTGAAATAGTTTGAACGTGCTTGTTTAAATGTTCACATTAACAGATTTTTCATAGCACAGCATTGATCATCTGATAGAAAGAAGACTGTAAGTAGCAAGATGGTACAATCAATTTTGAATGAGGAATGATTCATTCTTGCCTGCTACATGTACAGTCCTAAAATTTTGATATGATGTATATACATGACCCTTTAGATGAAATCACGAGTTAATGAATATAATATGAATTTAAAACACGTGGTCAATCTAATACTCACATTTAATGCAGCTTCTCCACATTTTTCAATGGCAGCTAAACCTTGATTATGAATGTGAGTTTCCAAAAGTTTTTTCAGTTCTCCAAGGCCATCCTGAATTCGAGACACAAGATTATACATGCGTCCTAAATCTGGGAGAAAAAAGGAAGCAAGATTTATTTTAATTTGCATTAATATTTTTATGTCACCATCTCAGTTATTAACCCAAGAATTAGGAAGAGATTAAGATCTGAAAATATACTAAAATAATCAACTCTACATTTAAAACAATGCATCTAGTCTCAGAGAGCAAAATGCCAGACAGAACATCTTCATTTCAATATTAAACTGTATTTTATAACCTATGACATAAAAATAAGAGATAATATAAAAATACAAAACTTATTTTTAAAAACTTTGATGATAAAGCACTTGAGGAATAATAATCAGAGCTAATAGTTTTCACTAGAATAGAATAGAATAGAATAGAATAGAATAGAATAGAATAGAATAGAATAGAATAGAACAGAACAGAATAGAATAGAACAGAACAGAAAACAGAGTTGGAAGGGACCTTGAAGGTCTTCTAGTCCAACCCCCTGCTTAGGCAGGATACCCTACACCACTTCAGACAAATGGTTATCCAATCTCTTCTTAAAAACTTCCAGTGTTGGAGCATTTACAACTTCTGGAGGCAAGTTGTTCCATTGATTAATTGTTCTAACTGTCAGGAAATTTCTCCTTAGTTCTAAGTTGCTTCTCTCCTTGATTAGTTTCCACCCATTGCTTCTTGTCCTGCCCTCAGGTGCTTTGGAGAATAGCTTGACTCCCTCTTCTTTGTGCCAGCCCTGAGATATTGGAACACTGCTATCATGTCTCCCCTAGTCCTTATTTTATTATATTATTTATTTATTTATTATATCAAAAGTAACTGTCTATCAGTTAAACATGGGAAAGCTCACCTTCATTTTTGTCAGCATCCAATAGGTTTTGAAATTCTGTATGAAAGATCTCTAAGTGTTTTTCAATTAGTACTTGTTCACATTTCCGTGCTAATTCATCTTGTGTGCTCTCATGCAGGTATACCTGAACCCTACGCTGTTCCTCCAAAAGACGAGCCTCTGCCTATAAAATAAATACATGTTGTCTAAATTCAAAAATCATTAAGACATAGAAACATATACCATAAATACTTGAAGAGTAATTATGTTGTATCTCTGTAATTTTGTTTTACTATTTTTATCCAGAAACAAATTATTAGGAAGGAAATGAGGGGAAGAATATTCAATTATTTAACCTGTTAGTTTATTTTAGCATTTTCTGATTTACACTTGTTTCTGGGATTTTAAAACTATGTTAAATATTTCAAAATTCCATGTTTACCTATTGTTATTTTTCATTCTTGGAATAGCTGTAATATGTTTCAGAATGTTTTTCTTCTGTTTGCAGTAAAGAATTATTTCAGTTCCTTTATTTATGAATAAATATCTGTATTGGATCTAAATCCCATAGCTTTAGTTAAACAAGGCTAAGAAAAACACACTTATACTCATTATATGTGTGTTTAGCTTTATAGCTTTGAAGCTAGTTCCTACTTGCAGTTCAGCAACCACCAGGCAAAACAGGTGGCTTAAATTCCTACTTCAAATATAGTACCAATTATTTTTAGATCCAGGAACTTGCAATATAACCATAGTACCTTTTTCATGTATTCTGTAACTGGGTTTTGTTGCAAAAATTCAGTGCTCTCTCTTGTATAGAATCTTTCTGTGTCAGCAAGAAATTGAGATTCAAAAGACTCTTTATATACAGTCAATGTAGGCCCCTTAGCAAAAGTATCATCTTCATTCAGTCCCAGCTCCACTAAAAGCACAAAAATTTAAAAAAGGCACAAAATTAATTTTAGAGTAAGTTTACCTAAATAGCACAGATTTCATTAGCAGATATGAAATTTTACCTCATTTAAAAGTATTCAACTTTTAATAAAAGTTTAATAAGATAGAAAAGGACAATTTACATGCAGGCTATAAATTATAATAAAATATCTAAGATATTATTTAAATGCACAATTGTATTTTTTTTAAAGTTAAATTTGAACCACTGCTACCACTGAAGGCTGCTAGAACAAAGTAATGTCTTTCTTCCTGAAAACAAAATAAAAGTGTGGCTATTATTTCAAGAACTGCAGTCTAATCCCCTGTATATCTACTTAGAAATAAGTTCCAGACATGGTTTATTCATGATAGAAGTGCTTTATCAAAGGAATCATTAGGATGAAATAAATTTAATTTCAAATACCTTTGAAGTTTATTAAAATTTTACTTGTTATACAGGATCTAAATCTACATTTAACAAAAGAAAATATAACAGGAAACTATGAGAAGTGATACTAGTCAATTCAATCCTTTGAAAAACATCATGTGACCCTCACTACATAGTATAGTTTCCCACAAACCTTGGACCAAATATAGGCAGTTCTCATCCTCAATTTTCATTCTCTTAATTACTTGCCAGATGTTATATTCTGTGTAATTTTTCATGTTTATGAAATCAAGAAGGCAGAAAAAAACCATGATTTTTCCCACTTGCTTAAAGAGAAGGAGAATCAGAAACTGCATACTTCAGTTCAAAAACTAACTGTTTGGAACTGTCTGGTTTTATTGATTCAGATAATTCAAGGTTTGTATTGGTCTAAATCTAGTCTATGTGTCTCATGGAAAATGGGGATACTTGAATGGAAAGCAAAGGAAGTGATTTTATTTTCATATCTTCCTGCACAGATGGTTTGCAAGTAGAAGTCCAAAAAATGTGTGCTTTAACAAAGTATTATTTCTGGTTATATCTCCACCAACATGATGATTTAGTCATTACTTTTAAATATAAATGTAAACAGTTCCAATAAGTCCAAAATATTTTCTATAATATCTGAAAGGTCTGAGACGAAACATTAACTTGATTTTGAGACAAACTTGAATATTTTAGATGCACACTTTCATTTGAATTATTACATGTAAACTGACAGCTAGACAATGAAAATGAATTTTCAGTGGCCTTCTTTCTGGAAAAATTGGGGGGAGGGAATTATGGCCCCAATTACCCAGTGGATTGATGTTACTCATGATTGATGAATAACTTGTTTGCAGATAATAGATTATGAAAGGACAATTATTGTAAAACATGGTAATTTGTTGAAATAATATAAAATTGTATAAATCTATATCCATGTATGCCTAGGAAACCATATATATGTTATATGGTTTTTGCATTGTTTTTCTTTGTTTATTGTTTTATTAAATATTTATTTATCTTATTAAATATAGGGGGGGGAAGCCTGTGTAGCAAAACAAATAGGGTTTTTTGTTCTTTTTCCAGCATTTTGTTTGTTTACCTCTGAATACAGGAATGAACAAGTTTTATGACCCAGTTGCTGTTGAGAAGATTGCTATTGGGACTTCCAGGGTCAGCAATAACACACTAAAGATAGTTCTGCTTTTACAAAGCTGATGACTATAGCAGAAAGAGGAGTCCATGAAGGGATTGGCTACTCGGAACACGTTCTGGATTAAGGACAGGACAAGGATCATTACTAAGTAGCAATCACCAGCAGGTTTGAGAGTTCTCAGAGCTGTGGGGAAGAGAATCATTTTGTTTAAGCCAGCATGTCAAGGCTCCAACTAACGAACTCAAGCAAATCAGAACTCTTGAGACTTGGTTCTTCTCAAATTCTATTGAAGTTGTGCCGACATGATATACTCATTAAAGAAGATCTTTGAGAAGGAGCCAAGTCTCTGAGTTCTGATTTGTTTGAGTTCATTAGTAGGAGCCTTGACACAGGGTTTAGCACCTTCAAATTGGACATTGGGTTCATCTACTTCCACTCTTAAACACTTTAGAAAGCTGTTAATATTGACATTCTAAATGTTATGAATCTGAAAGGCAACTTTAATTAAGTTGGGGGAAATCTCTTTTAACCCTGGATGAAAGAGCCTTAAAGCCTTAATTTTTGGAAAACAGCAAAAAGCGGTCTTAGATGTTAATTTTAGTTAAGGAACAAGAAAAAAACAAGAAAGTTAAGGAACAAGATGGACATAAAAGAATGAAAATATCCCTGTGGAGTGTTTAAAGTACTTTGATCACATGATCATGGGGATGCTATAAAGGTCGTAAGTGTGAAAGATAGTGATAAGTCACTTTTTTCAGTGCCATTGTAACTTTGAACGGTCACTAAATGAACTGTTTTAAGTCGAGGACTACCTGTAGTATTTGACTACAGAAGAAAGTAAGGATGTTTGGGAGCAGTGTACTCAGAAATCACTAACAAGACTATCTAATACTATCTGAGGATACAGAACAACAACAAATTTTACTGAATAAAGCGAAGACTGAAGCTGATTTAAATGTGGATTTGGATTCTTTAAGTGATATGGAAAAAGATGATGTAGATCTGAAAATGGATTTAAAATACCAGAAAGTACAAACGAAACCAGTAAATGACTTAATTAAAGAGTACATACAAATAATAAATCAGTTGAGCGACTTGAATAGTTTTATTGTCCGGATTTACAAAAAGTATATGTGAAACTAATGAAATTCTTAAGAGGAAGCAAACAGAACACAATAAAAAAATCCACTTGTGGAATATTATATGACAGGATTAAAGTAAGAAAAGTAAACAGAAGGAACTCAAAGTGGACTTATCTGTTCAGGCTTAATATACATGTTGTAGATATGGAATAAGATACAAATATTATATATTTCAAATTCCTTTACATAGAAACAAGAAGGGACAGTAAAAAGGGACTGTGATGGTTAATGGGGACATGACAGAGAACTTTAATATAAGGAAAGGCACAAGACAAGGATGTCCCTTGTCCCCCTTACTATTTATATTAACTTTGGAAGTGTTAAACAGAAATATTAGACAAGACTCAGAAATAAAAGGTATGGAAATTAAAAAAGAAAAATACAAATTACAGGCATTTGCAGATAACCTGGTAATTTATTCTAGAAGAATCGCAAGAAACGGGGCGCAAACTAACAAAAATAATAGAAGAATATGGAGAAGTTGCAGGATTGAAAATAAACGAAGAAAAAAACCAAGATATTAGTTAAAAATGTTACAGACAAAAAGAATTGATGAAGAAGACAGACATTCAGATAGTTAAGAAAGTAAAATACTTAGGAATTCAATTAACAGCAAGATGTGCAACCATCAAAGAAGATAATTACCGTATTTTTCGGAGTATAAGATGCACCGGAGTATAAGACGCACCTTAGTTTTTGGGGAGGAAAATAGGGGGGAAAATCTGCCTACCAGGTATTCATCTGGCTAGCATCCTTAGTCTGGTCAGCTTCAGCACATTATTTTATCCCCTAGTTAGGGCTTAAAAAAACCTTCTTCGAAGGGAGTAGCAATGAAAAAAGCCTGCAAAGACTTAGAGCTGGAAAAAACCTTCTGAGGGAGTAGCAATGAAAAAAACAGGCAAAGGGAAGATGCTTAGCTAGCAAAGCACTGGGAAGATCGCTTCACTCATTAGCGCCTGCTTCACTCATTAGCGCCTCGTTAGGCTGAAAAAAGGCTTCTAAAGCACAGAAGCTCAGCTGATTGTCAGAGGGAGCAGCAATGAAAAAAACAGGCAAAGGGAAGATCACTTAGCTAGCAAAGCATGGAAGCTTCACTGTTAGCACCAAGATTTTTTTTAGGGCTGAAAAAAAAGCTTTGAAAAAGCTACATTCGGAGTATAAGACGCACCCAAATTTTCAGCTTCTTTTGGGGGGGGGGAAAGGTGTGTCTTATACTCCAAAAAATACGGTATACTAAATTGTTGCAACAAATCAAACTAGATTTGGAAAAATGGAAAAACTTGCAATTATCATTGATTGGAAGAATAGCTACAATAAAAATGAATATATTGCCGAGATTATTATTTTTGTTCCAAACAATTCCGATAAAGTTAGAAAAAATATTTTGAGGAACTAAGTAAAATGATGTTAAAATATATTTAGCAAGGGAAAAGAGCAAGAATAAGATTGAAAATGCTACAAGACTCTAAAAACAAAGGGACTTTTGGGTTGCCAGACTGGGAGCTATACTACCAGGCCTCTGCACTTACATGGGTGAAAGAATGGATAAATCTGAGGCATAACAGATTATTAGTTTTGATCTTCAACTGGGGTGGCACACCTTTCTCTGGTATGGGAAAAACAAAATACATAGATATTTTCAAAGACATTATGTTAGAAATGCTTTGCTGTTGGTATGGGGAAAAATAAAAGAAAAATATTATATGAAAATACCAGTCTCCACGATGGAGGCACTGATACATCCGAATGTGGTTAATTTGGGAAAAATTATGCAATATAAAGACATTTTGAATGAAAAGGGGGAACTTAAATCTAAGCAAGAGTTGAACAATCAAGGGATTGATTTAGCATGGTGGCCGCATGTGCAAATACAATCAAGATATAAGAAAGATGCAAAAATGTATGGTTTCTATAAAGATATAACGGAATTAAATCAGATACTACTAGGGACAGATGAAAAACTAATAAAGAAAACGTATAGCTATTTATTGAGTATTAAAATGGAAGAAGAACAAGTGAAAGAAACAATGATAGTATGGGCCAAAAACTTTGGATATACGATAGAGTTAGATAAATGGCAGAAATTGTGGGATAGAAATTATAAACTAACAATATCAACTGCCTATAAGGAAAATCTATATAAAATGTTTCACAGGTGGCACTTACCACCAGCAAGACTAGCAAAGATGTTTGAAAACATGTCCACCAAATGTTGGAAATGTAATCAGATACCGGGTTTGTACATGTCCAAAGGCAAAAAAATACTGGACTAAAATACATACATGGTTAGAAAAAATAAGCAACATATTGATTTTATATTTTTTTGGGTATTTTACCAGAACAGTATAATAAAGGGAATATATATCTAATTTTACATGTGTTGACAGCAGCAAGAATTGTGTTTGCACAACAGTGGAAAAATGAAGAAATCCCTTCAGATGAAAGTGTCATAAAAAAAATATTAGAATGCACAGAGATGCACAGATTAACACTAAAAATAAAGGAGAAGGAAGAAACAGAATACTTTTTAACATGGGACTTGTTTTACCAATGGTTAACTAATAGAAACAGAGGTTAGAAACTAAAAAGATTAAGAGAATGATTAATTATATAATAAAAATTTTCTAGTATGGATAAGCTAATCCTAGTATTACTATGTGTTTATTATTAATGATATGTATATTATGGATACTATTATGCTTATTGCCTTTGTTATTCAAAACTAATTGTACTCAGACAACACGCTGTTCAGATAGATATTGAGTTTTTTATGTTTATTAAAGAAAAATGTATCAATAAAACATATACAAAAAGAAAAAGAAACAAGAAGGGACTGAATATAATCCAAGCTTTAATCTTTATAATGGGATAAAAAAAGAAAAACAAAAAATACCAACAATCATTAATATTAATTTTACCATAAGATTGCACAACTCCACTGATCAGTCTTGTATTGATAGTTTCACCATTTCTTTCTTTTTCAATCAGCTTCAAAACAGCATTTGTTACCTTTGAAAATATGAATTGGACAAATATACAAATTAATCACTCGAATAATATAATGGATCTTAATTTGAGCAAATAGGATGCTTTGGGTCCCTGGGTGGCATGCAGTGCTCAAAACCCTCAGATGTGATCCCTAGACCCTAATCCTTCCAAACGTAGCACCAAAATATTATGTTTAATAAAATGGAAGAAAATTAATATATTGATGTAATAACTTTATATAAAATACAGGGGAAGAATAATTTGAACTGTTTAAAAAATATTCAAATAAATAAAATTTACTTTTGGTCCCCACCCCATTTATTTTTTGAACATCATGCCATTCAAAATCCCATGCAGATTTTTAGACCTTTATTAATGCTACATTAATGAGACAATTCAAATGTTTTAATTATGGCCTATTATTATCAGGAATGTATTGCAATAAACCTCAGGTTAATACATACAGCTCTTTTTTAGGTAGCAATTTTGCATTTCAGTTTTTTTAATTACTGGGGTTTAACATTAAAATTTAACTATTAAATATTATGTACACATGATTTATTAAAAATGGTAGAGAAATAGAACTGGATATTAACAACATATTGATGATATTGTACTCCAAAGCATCAAATGACTTCCTAGTGGCTTCATGTGGATGATGAAAAGGATAGAGGATAAAGTGAGCCCTATGGCATTCCAAACGCATTCAGTATCTTAGGGCTTGATTGGTTTTTTCACATCCATATGCTTCAACTAGAGCTTCGACTTACAAAGTTTGTTTAGTGACCATTTAAAGTTACAAAGGCACTGAAAAAAGTGACTTATGACCATTTTTACATTTACAACTGTTGCAGCATCCCCATGCTCACCTGATCAAAATTCAGATGCTTGGTATCTGTCTCATATTCATGATAACTGCAATGTCCCAGGGACATGTGAACACCTTTTGTGACCTTCTGACAAGCAAAGTCAATGGGGAAGCCAGATTCACTTAACAACTGTGCTATTAACTTAACAATTGCAGTAATTCACTTAACAAGTGTGGCAAGAAAGTTGAAAAATGGAGCAAAATTCACTTAACAACTGTCTCACTTAGCAACAGAAATTTTGGGCTCAATTGTGGCCATAAGTGAAAATTACTATCTGCTCAAGAAGGGAAAAAAATTACTGTAAAATTGTATCTCCAACCTTCAATTCTTGCAAGAGTTCCAAAGGGCACTATAGTCAATTAAGAACACAAAATAATTCTGTCAGACTAGCAAGTCCTGTTTAAGTCTCACAAAAGATTAACAATAAGAGCAAACAATTCGGTTTTTAATCCATGCCCACATATAAGCCATGACTGAAAAGAGCTACTGACTCTATCTTCTCTTCCAGGGAAGGCTGGAGTCTTAGCAGTTTAAACTTATTAAATCTAAGAGTGGTTCCTTATACAGAAGGTACACAGTGCTTCTTCAAAGACATCAGAAATTTTCCCTCCCATTATGAAGAATTCACAAAAATTCAGATCCACGCTCCTATTCTCTCCAAGCTCTACATACTTCCAGATAGAGAAGGGAGCTAGCAATGGATAGCCTAGCTCCGTGATGGCGAACCTATGGCACGCGTGCCACAAGTGGCACGCGGAGCCATATTGGTGGGCACGCACGCCGGCCAGCTGATTTTCGGGCCTTCTGGGCCCACTGGGAGTCGGGAAACAGGGTATTTCCAGCCTCCGGAGGAGGTGGGGAAGGCCCGTTTTTTGCTCTCCCCAAGCTCCAGAGCCTTTCTAGGAGCCTGGGGAGGGCGAAAACGGCCTTCCCCACCCCCACAGGAGGTCCTCCAGAGGCCGGAAACGTTCCATTTGCCAACTTCCGGTTGGACCGGAAATCCCGTTTTTTTGCTCTCCCCAGGCTTCAGAGCCTTTCTAGGAGCCTGGGGAGGGTGAAAACAGACTACCCCCCGGAGGCCCTCTGGAGGCCAGAAATGGCCCATTTCCCAACTTGAAGCCTGGGGAGAGAAAAAAAACGCGACTTCCGGTCCAACCGGAAGTTGGCAAACGGACCATTTTCTGCCTCCGGAGGGCTTCCGGGGGGGGGAGGCCGTTTTCTCCCTCCCCAGACTCCTAGAAAGGCTCTGAAGTCTGGTGAGAGCAAAAAACGAGCGTGCCATCGCGTGCCGGGAGCGGGTGCTGGGAGCGGGTGGGGGGCGGTCATGTGCACATGCGCGGGTGGGGGGCGCATGGAATTATGGGCTCCTCCCCACGCTCCCCCCCCTTTTGACACGCGAACCAAAAAAGGTTCGCCATCACTGGCCTAGCTCATGGGTCTGCAAACTACAATTCACACGGCAAATCTGGCCCTCTATCTTTTTTGGTACAGCTTGCAAGGTTATCAACAGATGGGAGATGACAGACCCCAGGGGACAAGCCCAAAGTTGACTGCAAGATAACAATAGGCATGCTGGGTGGCTGTCCTTTTTGCTGGCACTCCAGCACTGCTCAAAATTACCATGCACCGTGTCCTATAGACCTTTTAGTTGCACCCCATTGAGGCAATCAGGCCTGCCAGAGTCTCCAAAGTTAACTGTGCTACACTGCTTCCACCACACAGAGAAGCTACAGCAGGGGTCTCCAACCTCGGCCAACTACTGGGCCAGGGCCTATTTGGAAACAGGCTGCGCAAGTGGCAGGCCGGTGTGCACTTCACACCATCCATCCAAGTTAAAATGAAGGGGAGAGTTTATCTAAAAAGTAATTCAGCTAATATTTCATTGTATCTTAGTATCCATATTTGCAGCCTGTTCTTATCTATAAGGTTTGAATTAACCTTTAAAAAGATTGTCATATAGCATTCAATGACTGCATTAAGGGAAGGAAAGTTTCCCTTGCACACTTATGATGCTGGCCCAAACTCAGAATTCATAACCATGTCTAGGAAGATTTCCTCTATCTTTCATCAACAGTGCACTGGACATTTCTTGTGGCATTTCATCTCCTCGAATTCCTCAGAAAAGCAATGACTCACCAAGATTACCAAACAGAGAAGTTGTTCAGAAGCAATCCTCTCAGGGATTTAGAGATTGCTTTGGTTCTAAATTGAACTGCTCTCCAAACTTCTAGGAAACTCTCTAAGAACCTTCTGGAAATCAAGTAGCTCCATCAGATGCCTGGGGCAAACAATTAAAATTGCCTTCCCTACTCCTACCCCAAGCATTCCACACTATAGCAGTTTTAGAAACTAACAAATATATTCTGTAGTCCCAGTAGATAGTATCACCAGTTATGTGGCTCTCTCATGTTAAACTTTTTGATCTTTTTAATTATTTCATCTCTAGATTTATTTATTTCTACACTTTCATTTAGATGCATTTTTAAAATAGAGATAAAACTAATGAATAATTTGCAGTATTAAATCATAGGCAATAAATGTACAATGAAATCTAACAATCTGAGATACACAGAATAATAATCTATTTTTCATCATATTACAATTCACCAAATTCTCAAATTTGGTTTTAAATTAGTTACAGCCCATGAATACAGTGATACAATAACCTAATTTTTATTCTATTCATAATTTTTCTAGACAGAGTGAGTTTGGAATAATTTTTTTAAAATTACCGTATTTTTCAGAGTATAAGACGCTCCGGAGTATAAGACACACCTTAGTTTTTGGGGAGGAAAATAAGAAAAAAAAATTCTGTCTCTGCCTACCAGCATCCATCGGTATTCATCTAGCTAGCGTCCTGTCAGTATGTGAGAGAGTTGAGGGCTGTTTAGAAACTGAAACAGTATTTGCTGTGTGAGCAACAAGGAGACAGGAAGGAGCCTGGGCGTGGTTTAGCTCTACTGTTCTGTACTAAAGCTGCTTGCTATGCTGATCTCTGAAACTAAAACTGAAATTGAAACTCCTCTCCTCTGCTTGTGTTTTGCTTGTATTTACTACCACGTTGGAAAACCTGCTTTTGGTATTGTATATTTACTTCATGTGTTATATTATATATAAAGAGAAGTTATTGAATCCTGTTGAATCAGTTACTTGTGTGTACTTTCTGGATGTGATTGCTGCTGCAAACTGTGACACGTCCTTGCAGCAAATAGCGAACAGCCAGGTCCTTCAGCACATTATTGCAGCCTGATTCAGCATGAGCAGCTGATTGATGGGTGGATCGGCCTCCCAGAATAACCCCAATCAGCTGTTCCAGGCTGCAGGGATTGCCACAGACCATCGCCTCCTCCATGCCTCACATTTTTGGCTACATTTGGTGTATAAGACGCACCCAAATTTTCACCCTTTTTAAGGAGGGGGGGAAGTGTGTCTTATACTCCGAAAAATACGGTACTTGTCATAGTTCCTTTCCACTAATACTGTTTTTGATATATTTACACACACACACACACACACGCCAATATATTCATCAATAGAAACATTACCTGCTTATTTAGTGGCCTGAACAAACAGTCTCGCCAGGTCACCAATGCAAGCTAGGATTTAAAAGGAGATACATTATAAATGCTTGTTCCTGTATTCATGGTTATCTATAACATTGCACATCCTCCGGTTTTCAAAAGTTCCTTTCTTCGAGAACATTGTTCAAATTCGTGTCTATTAAGGCACATCACCACACTGTTACGGGACACCAGCAAACTGAGAGGATATTGTTCATTAGAGCCACTAATGAAGAGGTCCTAAATCTCACAACTGTTCTATTTTACAATATTGTTGATATGAACCAGAACACAAGAGGGCAAGCTTCAACCCTTCTTTTAGACAGGTCCATTTCTGTAAATTCAAGATCAAAAGTACATTTTTTATATAAAATTTAGACAAATTTAAGCAGACAATCATGACACGGTTTACTCTTCAGTACAATTTTTGGTATTAAGAAAATTTAATATTAACATTCAAGGATACTACTTCTAAGTGTCATTTTCTCTCTTCCAAATGTAATCATAGCACTAATAGTCAATGTCAAATGTGGGTATGAATTATACTAAATTAGGACTCTTCTGTGCAGAAGAAAGTGTATGTCAGGATATGAAAAAGATATACAGGGGCCAGAAACCAGAAAACAAATTCCTAAAAAGAATGCGGACAAAAACATTGCAGGGCTCCACACTGGGGCACTTCCTTAAGTTATAGAAAGAAAAATGATACATCAAACTACAACAACTAAATTACCGTATTTTATCAAAGGCTGTAAAAAAAATTAACTCTCCAAATAAATAATAATAAACAACTTTATTACGGTCACAGACCAGCAATAGACAAAATTATCACTGTTTACAATAGTGTAAAAGAAATTAATAATAATAATAATAATAATAATAATAATAATAATAATATTGTAATAATGTCCATAATAATAAAATACATGGTATCAAACTCTTACCCTTGGTGACATGATGGCAGAGTGAGTAAGTATGTGTGTAAATATAGATTCTCTAAAAATTGTTAGAGATATCTACAAAAAATTGGTGCAGTAAACATCTTTAATTCTGTAATTGGATTTTCCTTGTGGTCGTTGCAGCTGCACAGAATTTTGCAACTCCATGTGTGATAGCCGGGTTTGAGTCCCGGAGGAGATAGTCTACATAAAAATTGTCTGCCCTCCCTGATAATCTCTCTAATAAGGGAAGAATATGCATTGACCTAAAAACACTGTATAACTCACAGTGCAATAAGACATGCGTGATATCTTCGACTTCTCCTTTACCACATATACATACTCGTTCCGCTATTGGGGTCTTTATACCTGCCTTGGAAGAGTGTTGAGGGGAAGATGTTAAATCTGGCTCTGAAGAATGCTATTCTATGTTTCGGGAAGATCAGTTCCTCTAAATATCTTGATAGTTCCCACATCCCTCTGTTCCTACTATGGAGAGGCATCCTATGCATTTCTGAATGGAACTCCATGTCTTTTATTCTATTATTGACTACTTGCTTTGCTTGGTCAAAGCCTAGAAATATTAAAAATGCCAGGGAGAGCCCATAAGAGCCCCAGCTTGTGGTCTATCACCTGTTTCCAGGGAGAAGGGAAGTTATCAGTCAACACTAAAGGGATCAGTCCCTCTGGGAAGAAATGAATTTTTAGCCAATAAATAATCATCACCTTCCAGGCTCTTAACTGAATCTGAGGCATACCTGTCTCAATCCTTAACTGGGCGTTTGGTGTTCCTTTGGGTGCAGCTAAAATGGCTCGCAGGAATTTCGTTTGTATGATTTCTAGCTAGTCTTTCTTTACGAAGATTCGTGCTTGTGCCCCATAAAGAAGGGGTGTTGGTCCTACCTGATACACTCCTCCTCGTTGGGGTGGAGATAGCATCCAGGAATGGGTTAGCTCCGTCTGTCAGCTAATTGGACTGAGTCTGCAAGTTGTGATGACATGCCTCCTCTGCTTGCGTCCCCAGCTTTTTGACGAAGGCGTCGATGCAGACTGACGTGCTATGCTGTAGTCATATCCCCTCGTGGACCCAGGACCGGACACCAATCCAGAGGGGACTGGATGCTATCTCCACCCCAACGAGAAGGAGCGTATCAGGTAAGACCAACGCCCCTTCTCCATAGTGGTAAAGATAGCATCCAGGAATGGGACATACCAAAGCTGGCTGTCCTACAGGTGGGCCACAGTCTGGTCCGAAGTCCCCTGCTCCGTGTGGACACTCTGAAGGACTCGCCTGCCAAAGGCCGTCTCAGCAGAGATGTCCAGCTTATAGTGTTGGATAAAAGGGGATGGAGAGGACCAGGTAGCTGCTCGACAGACCTCCTCTATAGAGGCCTGCGTCGCCCACGCTGCAGTTGTGTCCGCGCTCCTCATGGAATGGGTGGTTACTCACTGAGGCAACGGCAAGGCCTGGATCTCATAGGCCTTGGCGATACACGCCCTAATCCACTGTCCCAAGGTTGAGGGGGTGACCCTGTTACTCAGCGTGGCAGGCTAGAAAGAGACAAACAGGGATTCAGTCCTCCTTAGGGAGGAAGTCTTTCTGATGTATATGCGGAGGGCCCTCCTCACGTCCAAGGTGTGCCACTTCTTTTCCAAGTGGTGGACTGGCTCAGGGCAGAAGTTCGGTAGCACCAGTTCCTGAGCCCTGTGGAACCAAGTATTCACCTTGGGGACGAAGGAGGGGTCCAGCCGCAAAACCACCCTGTCAGAGTGGAACACACAAAGGTCTTTCCTCACCAATAAGAGCCGCCAGTTCTGAGACCCGCCTGGCCGATGTAATGGCCACCAGAAATGCCACCTTACACGTAAGGAAACGCAGGCTGGCCGATCTCAAAGGCTCAAAGGGGGCCCCGGTAAGAGAGTTCAAGACCTTAGCCAGGTCCCATGTAGGGTACCTGTGCACCACCGACGGGCTCAGGTTGGTCGCTCTCCTGAAGAACAGACGGACCATGGGGTGCTGGGCGAGAGAGTCCAAAGGTCCGCATGCCAAAACAGAGGACAGGGCCGCCACCTGCCTCCTGATGGTATTTGGGGATAGCCCATTATCCAGTCCTTCCTGGAGGAATTCCAGGATCTGGGCTATGGAAACGTCTGTAAGGACTAATTTCACTTTGGCACACCACCCGCAAAAGGCCTTCCATGTGACATTATTATATTCGATTGGTCGAGGGCCTTCTAGAGGCCTGAATCGTCCTGATCACCCTGGAGGAAAAATTGTCCCCACTCAGAACGCTCCGCTCAAGTGCCAGGTGGTCAATTGGAACCACTGTGGTTCTGGATGGACCAAGGCCCCCTGGCTGAGGGAGATCCTGTTCTGAGGGATCCTCCAGGGCCGAGCTACCGATAGGTTTACCAGGTCTGCAAACCAAGGCCTTCTGGGCCAGTGGGGAGCCAGGAGGAGAAGTTCCGCTTCCTCCTCCAGCAGCTTCCTGATGACCTTCGGAATAAGTGGAAGAGGAGGGAATGCATACAGCAACCCAGGAGGCCATTGACTGCGAAGCACATCTACTCCTTCTGCCCCCAGTGTCGCAAACCTGGCGAAAAACCTGGGGAGCTGGCAGTTGTCTTGGGTGGCAAATAGGTCGACTACCAGGAGGCCGAATCGGTCCGTCATTTCCCGGAACAGGGATGGGTGCAGGCACTACTCCGCGTGGTCGATAGAGGGTCTGCTGAGCCAGTCCGCCTGCACATTTGCCACACCTGAAATATGTTCCGCCCTGATGGACAGAAGTGGAGATAGCCCGGGATGTCCACCATTCGAGAGAAAGTATCACCTCTGGTGGAACCTGTACTCTGGTCGACAAGCTGCTCCTGCCGGACCTCTGATACAGGAGGAGGAACCACTGTAGACTTCTGCTGTGGAGTCGTGATCATGGGATGGTGGAAATACAGGACACCATCTTGCCCAGGAGCTGAGAAAGAAGGATCAGTGGCACAGTACACTCTCTCCTTATGTGACCTGCCAATTCTCGCAGGCTGGACTGGCGCTCCTGGGACAGATAGAACTTGCACTCCACAGTGTCTATGACTGCTCCCAAATGGAGCAGTCGGTTTGTCGGGACCAGGTGGCTCTTGACCATATTTATAGAAAATCTGTGGTCTTGAAGGACCTGGATCATGGTAGCCAGGTCCCTCCTTGCCTGGGGTTCCGAGTCGGACTGAATAAGGATATCATCCAGATAAAACTGGACCCTGACAGGTAGAGTTCGGAGATGGCCCGCTAACATTGCAAGCAGCTTGGTGAACACCCTTGGGGCGGAGGACAGGCCGAACGGTAATGCCTTGTATTGGAAGTGTTTCCCTGCATGACAGAAGCGGAGAAACTGTTTGTGCGAGGGGAGGATGGGCACATGAAGGTATGCCTCCGTCAGGTCCACTGACGTGAGGAAGTCACCCTTTCTGACGCTCTCTAAGATGGTCTGGAGCGACTGCATCTTGAACCATTGGTAAACAATGTGACAGTTCAGAGATTTGAGGTCCAGAATTGCCCTCCATCCCCCCGAGGCCTTTGGGATTACGAACAGGTGGAAATAAAACCCCTGTCCCTGCTGCTCCTCCGTAACCAGTTGGATAGCCTGAATATCCAACAGGTGTTTTATGGCCGATTGCATGAGGAGCCGCTTTGTCCGATCCTTTGACACAGGGCAACGGATGAAAAGCCTCGGGGAGGTGGAGGAACTCCAGGGAGAGGCCCGACCTCACTGTCTCCCTGACCCAGGTGGTGTCCTCCCATTGGCTAGCAAAGAAGGCCAGGCGACCCCAATGGGAGGCTTGGATGAGCTGTCACTTCGGACGCCGCAAGGAGCGACCCCCCACCTTGAAAGGACCTTTGGGGGGGGGATAACCTTTGCCCATTCCTACCCAGCCTGTCCTGTTGCTATCCTCATCTGGGAGGGAATAGTCTTTGCGAACGCGGCATCCCAAAACCGCTGTCCGGCCCTCGAAAGGACGAGCGGCAAAAATAAGGGGGCGGGCGTGAGTCCACTCGCCAGGACAAGGACGGCAGAATCTTGCACTTGTCCCTGGACTCAACCAGCATAGGCTCCAGGGAGTCTCCAAACAGCCTATGCCCCTAATATGGGGCAGAGGCCAGTCTCCACTTATTTCTGGCATCGGCCTGCCACTGGCGGAGCCATAGGAGAAGTCGGATTGCCACCGACGAGGCAATGGACTTGGATGCGAATCTCGCCACATTCAGCGTGGCATCTGCTGAAAATTCCATTGCTGCATTAACTTATTAAGGTCTTGATGGGACCTCGTGTCACCAGCTGATATCCTGTCCTGCAGCTGCCTCAACCAGAGCAGTGAACCTCTATTAAAAAAGGAGGCAGCTGTAGAGGCCTTAACAGCCCAGGCAGCCGCCTGGTGGGCCTTCACTAATGATTGCTCTGCCCTCTTGTCCTCAGGCCAGAGGGCGTCCTCCAGAGGGCCCGCCATGACAGAGGGTGATAACACTGCCACAGGGGCATCCACCATTGGGACATCAAGCGCCTTGGAAAGGTCTGGGCCCATGTTATAAACTTGTCTGTCCAGACTGCTGGGATTGGGCCCTGTCCCAGGAGAGGCCCACTGCCTCTGCACGACATCCAGGAACAGCCTGAGGGCCGGTACCACCTCTGTCTCTATGGCTGGTTCTGCAAAGAGTAAATCTGCAAGATCATCCGACCCTGATGCAGCCTCTTGAGGTGCTTGATTGGAACCCAGGCGAGCAGTATTTTTCGCTTTGAAGAGCAAAGAGCTGAACAGCAGAGGCTGAAATAAGGCAGGCTGATCAGGCATTAAGCCTTCATCATCAGATAATTCTAGGTCCCGTTGTTATCTCCTCTTCCGACAAAGATGCCTGACTGGAAGAGGCTGGAGAGTATTGCCCCTGAGGGGGTAAAATTTCCCCTGAAAATTGGGGCCTGGGGTTATCAGACATCACCCACGCCGCCCTCTGTTGTAACCCAGCCACTATCCCTTGTCTGATTGCCTCGGAAATCAAGGCCCCTATACTGGCAGGGATTTGAGGCTCTATCGCTCCTCCAAACGAAGGCCTGCAGCGGTGGGTGTGAAGGTTGCCTCAGCCGAGGGAAACCTCTGTCTTACAGGCTGCTCCCAGACAGGCATTGGAGGCCTGTGATCTGGCAGTGAGCCAAAGTAAAATTCACTGTTGCCAGGGAGATTAGAGGCTGAGGTGGAAGATTGCTCCACAGCACCATCTGGAGACCATGCTGCCATTTGCAAATCGCCCTGAAGGTTAGACAGCTCCAATGGCTGCGAAGCAAAAGGGCGGGAACAGGCCAGCTCCATAGCTTGAAGACTTCTTGTCTTCTTAACAGCCTCCCTCTGAGCCTTTGCAATCACTCTCTCAATTGTCTGTTGGCGTTGCTTGGCCTCCCATTCTGAGGCCTTAGAGGCCTTCTTAGCCAGCTTACTCGGGTGAGGCTCACCTGCTACTCTCCTTCCAGTTGGCCTCGATTCCGAGGGCCCTGCAGTCTCATTGTTAATGTCCTTGCCAGAGCTGTGTCTCCAGCAAACGTGGCCGCCATTTTGAAGTTTCCGGTCTAGCAGTCTCGCCCAACTGGGCCCTGTTGCTCCAAGCGCCTCAAAAACCTGGCGCTATCTAGTATGCCCGGGTACGGGCAGGGGCTAGAATGCCTCCGGATGGCTTGCGAGGCTATGGGCTCTGCTTACTGGGGCATTTCTGCGCAGTGGGAGTCTTCCGACAGTCCCGTGACTCACCCCGCTGTCAAGCGCGTCTTTGGCCAATTCAAACGGAGCTGAAATTGGTGCGAAAGTGTTCTTCCCCGAGGCCCAGGGTCAGCGTTGCAGAGCTAGGCTCGCGAGCGCTGCCCTGTCTGTGCTGCAGTCAGGCAGCCAGCTGGTAATGATGAGAGGGGGCTGTTCTTCCCGAGCCCCAGGGTCAGAGTTGCGGAGCTAGGCTCGTGGGCGCTGCATTGTCAGTGCTGTAGTCAGCAGCCTGATTGCCGCTACACAGCCCTCAGCGGTTTCAGGCTGAAAGCCCTTCGCGCTGGAAACTCGTGAGCGGCTCAACCAGCCAAGACTGGGAGCCGTCAGCTCTCAATCCTTAAATTTCTCCTGTGGTTGGAAATCATCCAGGAATGGAGTAGCTAGAAAACACATCTTGTCCAAGCTAAGAATGAGTCTAAAAGCTGGGGACACAAGCAGAGGAGGCATGTCATCACAACTTGCAGACTCAGTCCAATTAGCTGACAGACCGAGTTAACCCATTCCTGGATGCTATCTCCATCACTATGGAGAATGTTTTGGCCTCGAAGAGTTTTAAGGCAGCAGGGACTAATTGTCCTCCACCCCTGAAGAAGAAATGTTTAATGGTATTTGAAGACCCTGAGGGCTGATTGCAATGTATAATCCAAGTGAGCCTTCCATGTACCTTACGAGTGGAAAACCACCCCAAGGTATTTAAATATCCTAACCTGTTCTAAATTATGTCCTTCTATTTTCCAGGAGTATTGAATAGGTCTTTTAGCGAAAACTAAAATTTTCTATTTATCAAAATTAAGGACCAACTTATTCTGTCTGCAGTATTCTGATGTTGCTGTGCTCGCTCTCTTCAGTCCAATAGGCGTTTGTGAGATAATAGCAGCATTGTTGGTATATAGAAGTATTGGGATTTTACGTTGTGCCAAGTTAGGAGAGTGTAGGTCAGGGTTCTGCAAAAGATCTATCAAGGGATTGATGTAAAAGTTAAAGAGGGAGGGGGATAGAATACAACCCTGCTGTACTCCTTTTTGTAGCCTTACTAGGCCGGATAAAGTCCCTCGAGGGTTACACCTCACTTTCAGATGGTGCAATACCAAGATATGATCCACTGTTGATCTTCCTTCTCTAAATACAGCTTGTTCTTCTTTGATTATCCCTGAGATTAGCCAATCCTGAAGTTTATAATTTAGGTGTTTGACATACAATTTACTAACAACACTCAGAAGACTACTGGGCCTATAATTGCCTGGGTCATTTGTTACCCTTTTTGTAGATTGGTATGATTGCTAATCCCCAATCTTTTGGCATATGACCTGTTTTATCTCTATATGTAAAAAGAGATGCTAATAGAGGTGCCCACCAACTGGCCTTTCTTCTTAATTATTTCTGGCAGAACGCTGTCAGCCCCTGGTGCCTTATTAGCCTTAAGGGATCCGATCAGCCGGGATACTTCTTCTGGTGTGACAGGGGGCCAGTAAGGAGTTTGATCCAAACTAATTTGGCTCTCATTGGATTCATAATCGGGGTCTGTATATAACTAAAATGTTCTTCCCAGGCATAAATTGGTACCTGATTAGATGGAGGTAAGGGGGATTTTCCCAATCCTCTAGTGATATACCAAAAAAGGTATGTATTTTTTGTCTTCACTGATGCAGTTAATCTATGCCAAGACTCCTTCAGAGCCCCACTTTTCTTTTCTTTTAGAAGGGTCTTATATTGTGCCTTCAACTGCTTTAAATAGTGAGTATGATCCTCAGAAGGGGCATTTTTACTTTTCCTGTACTCCTTGTTATATATCCTTTTCAGTTGCACACAATCTCTATCAAACCATTTTTTATTCTTTAAAGCCGGCTTTTTGGAGTGAGCCAATGTTCTGTTGGTAAGAACTGATTTCAAATTTGTAATTAAGGTTTCAAACCCCTCTAAGTATGATCCTTCAACCTTACTTCTTAGGAGAGATGTACATAGTTCTTTGGTTTCTGGAGCTAACATCCATTTAGTAACTTCCTTTGCATTTTTCTCGGTCCATTTAATTTTTACCTGAGTATTTTGGCTCTCTAACCTGGGTAGGTAGATTGAGCTGGCCCTTAAAAATTTCTGGTGTAATGTGAGAATAAGGGTTACAGGATCGTGATCGCTTTCCAATCATGAGTCTACCTCCATCTTTTGTAAGAACTTCAGGAGGTCGTATGATATTATCCAGTAATCAACTGTGGATTTTCTTCCTGCTTCCTGGTAAGTATATTCTGCTGGGTAATTGCCACATGTGGAACCATTAAGGATACATAGGTCCAAACGTGCAATCATCTGTCTTACACACAAACCTGCCTGATTTGTTTTGGGGGTCTTTAAATTGTCTGGAATGCAGGAGTTCTCCTGGTGCATTCTCATCGAAATGGCTCTTAAATTGATTAAATAATGCTTGATCGTTTGGGCTCATCCTAGCGTTTAAGTCCCCCCCTATAATTATTACCAATTGTCTCAATTGGGTAATTGTCTGAGTAGCCAAGGATAAAATCTTCTATGCGGTCCCAAATATTGTTGATCGAATTATTTTTATTAAGTGGAGGAATATAAATATTAAAAAGCAAAATTTCCACCCGTTTAGATAAGAGTAAGGTAGTCACAACCCATGTCTGAAAAGGTGGCAGTAATACACATTTAAATTGCAGGGATGTATTAACTAGTGTCACAATACCCCCTTTGGCTCTCCTACCCACCTTACTTGGGACAGAGTTAACCAATAACCATCTAACTGTATCTCTGCAGAGGCCCAGGTTTCCGGTAAGAGGATGTCAAATTGTGATATATAGTCAAAAAAGAGTTGGTCTTTTGATGGGACAGTCCAATCTGCTAATTCCAGATTATAAGGGTAAGAGGGTCATCATTTGCAGCTCATCAGGAAATATGATTTATACAAAGGGAAGTTGTAAGGTTGTTACACTGGATTGAGATGTCGTCATTAAGGAAAGTGGCCTTCTCTAAAACGTGGGGGGTCTCATCTAAGTCCTGTGTAAATTCCTGAGGAACTTGTTCGGAGTAAGAGGCTTTAACACCAGCTAACAGAGCTTGCCTTTCAGGTGCCTCCTCTCGAGGTGTAGGGCAAGGAGTTATTAACTCATGCTGCATTCGACTTTGAAATGGTGGCACTGACGTGGGTCTTCTCTCGATCTCTTGGTTTGGTGCTGAAAGTATCACAGGATATTCATATAAGGATGATAGCATCTCTATCTCTACCGGGACTTCTATTGGCCCCTGTGGATCTTGGCTTTTGTTTTCCATGATCTCATATTCATGCAATCCCTTGTCCTCTGGGAGGGGAAATAAGAGGCTCAATTACTGGGGAGACCAGATCTATAAGTGACTCAGCTGTGTCGATTATGACCAACAAGGATTTCTTTAAATTTTCTAACTTGAATAGTATGTTGTCTTGTTCTTTCTTTGGTAGAGAGCCAAAAGCATTAATGAGGCCAGCTTCTGTGTTGTTAAGTACATCTTCACCGAATAAGGCTAGCTGACTCCCCCTTTCTTTCTCTCGCTTTCCCAAGGTTGAAAATGAGGAAGAGACAGCAACCTTGGGAGCTCGCATGTTAACAATTAAGGGTTTAACCATTTCCTCACAGAAAACTCTGATGGGAAAGATTTGAAAGGAGACTAGGTGTGCCTTCATCTTAAATAGCATCAGCGGTATGGTTGGCTACTTGAAAGACAGGAGTATCCGCTTCCAATTTGGGGCCTCAGGGAGCCACTCTGCAGCACGGAGATCAATTTGCCCCCGTTGGCAGTGAAGAAGCTGGCTTAGGGAACTTACTATTGCACTCTTGGTATTCCAGCGTCCATAATTAAGTCTGTTCATATAGATTCTAAAAGCAATCTGTTGTGTTTGCAGTGAGCAATGTAATTGATTTAATGGGGGGCAGTGGGATGCTTTACTGGCTTCCAAGGAAACTTCTCTATTAATACATCCCCCTCTCACTGCCTTGTCAGGAGAAAGCCAGTTTTTCTGAGTAGGCTGCCGCTTTTTAGCAGGTTCTTTAACTGTTTTCCTTGGCTCTTTGCTCCTTGTCCACAGACTTATCCAGAATATGGGATTTAACCAAGTCTGCTGCAAGGTCTTTAGTGGGGGTGCATGGACCCAGAACTTGTGCTTGAAGAAAAACAGCTATATCTTTTCTCCAAATCATGTTGTATGGCTATTAGCTGCTCAAATATTGAAACAACAGTTTGCACTGTGAGAAGGCATTGCTTTGCCATAAACTCAGTTGTATTTTCCCATGGTAATCTCTCCGTACTATGAATTAGCTTGTTGTTCTTAGCCTTTTTAGCTTTTATCTCAGACTCCATACAGGATGTAATTGGACTAGTTGTTTGTGAGAACAGCTGGCTGTCAGTTTGCTCCCCACCCCCAAGATCGGGAAAGTCTAATAGCTGTTGTTTTGTCAAGTGTCTTTGAAGGTCCTGTTCTAACATCTCAAATTTGTTGGAGATGGTGTGTGTGTGTGTCAGTTTCACTTACAGTTCTCTTTCAAGCAAAGTGCTTCTCAATTCTTGTTTTGCAGTTTTCACAGGCGGGAGAGATCCCAGGCTGGTACCATGGCATTTCTTTCTTTTTCCCATGTCTTATCAGTCCCACGCAAAAAAACCTTTATCTGTGTTGTAGTCTTCGCTATTATCTCAGCCAAAGAATATTAGTTAAATAAAAAGGACCCAGTGGGAGTACTAAAAATTGATAAAATAAAATAAAACTGAGAGGAGCTACTGCAAACACGCTCAGGCAACTAATCTCCCGGCTCCTCCAGTCAAATAAAGTTGCTTTAAACATTGTAAAATAATGGAATTGATTTACGGCTAATCCAAAAAAGGGATAAAGGCTAGATTATTTTCAAAGCCTACATGTAAAATGAAAGTAAGTCACAAAGCAACATTTTAAGAAAATAAATAATAAATACAGCCTTCTGATTATGTCACAAACACTTTTTGAATGATTCCATTAAAAATGCAGAAGACAAGTAAGAGTCTCAGCTCTTCAACCCCCTATGATGGAAAAAAGTCATATAGCATATAGAGGTGGAAGAAATGTACTCTCTTTCCACTTAAGATTAAATATAATGAGGTTCTTCATTTTATAGCATATAATAATAAAAGAGAGTTCTTGGTCCAGCAAGCATCTATTTAGCTGTATTCAATTCATAACTTGATCTGTTTTTATCTCTAGTCTGATCTGAAACTAAAATATGGATTTTCCCTTCCTTAGCTTTGATCTGAAACTAAATTATGTCCTGTATATGCAGAAAAGATTATTTTAGGTCGCCTATAAGCAGGAGGAAAACTTAAGCAAAAGAGAAGTCAAGTGGATAAAAAAAGAAAACAATCCACACATTTTATCTCCCATTCAAAACAAAACTGCCATTTTTTTCCACCGAACATAACTACTCTTTATAACAACTTACTGAATAAATTTCATATATTCCCTTCCGGCCCTCATCACATTCACGACGAACCCAGTGTCGATTGAGGTAGGCACAAATCCCATTCAGCACTTTGCTTGAAAATCGATAATCCTCCCATTGTTGAGTGTAGAATTTCAACACGCTCTCATCCATCAAGTCTTCACCATCCTGAAAGAGACAATTCATCAACAGAACTTAAGCTAAATACAAGCAGGATTTCTTCTTCAGTGTCGCCTGTTTTCAAGAGCAAAATAGTATCTAACTGACCCTTTATTTGTTTGTCTAGTGACTTACTGGATAGGCCTCTGCCTCTCCCTTGTCAGTGTGTCAGAGAAGAAGCACAATATATCACCTTGACATATAAAGAACATAACTACATTTTCTTTCAATAATCAATTTTTAGACTTGAACTGTCTTTTTGTTTTGCAATATTGGCTGAAATTTTTCAGACAAGAGACCAAGAAATTTTTCTACAATATACCATTGACATTTTAAAATTTACTCTTCAACTTTCTTACTTAGCACTGCCCTGCTTCTAGAAGTAATACCTAGAAGTTGAAGGAAAAATAATTTCATACTTCATGTTTTATGACATATCCCAATTATTTTTTTAAAGACTTGGGCCACTAGAAACATGGTTTGCTGAAAACTGATACAATGGGAGACAATAAATAATGATTTGGGGAAAATGTTTATTGGAGGACAAAGTAATGCTTGATACAATTTTGTACCAATCTTCGAATTAAGCTACTGCTGAAAGAACAGATAGGGATAGATTGTCATGTCATGGACAAAATCTCTGTATGTGGTTAGGAGTTGACTTGATGGCACAAAACCAATCATCAATAGTTTAAATTTAAGCATACAATATAATGCAGAGCCTGATCTTGAGTTGACTAATCCTCCCTATAATTCACATTTGGAGAAAGTGAAAATTCTGATTAGTTTAAATCAGGAAACATTGTTTCCTGTTCCCCCCCCCCAAACAACTGAAAATAAGGCCTAGAAGAAGGAAGTATGAGTCCAAAAACCAGTGTGTTAGTATACATTATAACGTAATTATATATTACAAAATGTGGTGTCTAAACAACAAACAATTACCTAATCATGATAGCCAGTGGACAAGGCAGTATTATATAAAACGGGCTAACTCTTAGACTGGCAAAAATTGTTCAGAACAATATTCTAGATAGAGAGTAAGTTAAGGCAGAAGTCTGCTCATGAAGTCTACCTCTGTGGGTCTGGAGATTATAGTTTGCCCCCTCTGTAGGCTAATGTTCGTCCCCTGTAGAAATCATTGATAGATCCTACTCTAATGGATAGTTTTGTCTTCAATCTGTCCTTATTGCAGAACAGTTGAGAAAGTGGTTGTACCGTAGTTCCAGAGGATCTTGGAGGAAATAGTTTATCTGGATCCCTTCCAGTCAGGATTCAGGCACACAAATGGGAGAGAAATAGCATTGGTCCCACTTTTTTATTATATATAGAAGGAGCAGGAAAAGGTAATGAGTCTATCCCTGCTCTGCTTGACCTCTCAGCTGCTTTTGATACCATCAACTATGATAAACTTCTGGAACAGCTTTGGGATTGGGAAGCACAATGTTATTCTGGCTTAACTCTCTTCTTCAAGGCTGTTTCCAGTCAGTGTCAATTGGGAAGAAGAGATCTAAACCTCAGCCCCCGTTTTGCAAAGTCACTCAAAGGTGGATGCTTTCTCTACTCGTTTAACATCTACATGAAATCATTGGGTGAGATCATCGGGATGAGATATCATCAATATGCTGGTGATACTCAGTTGTACATCTCTATACAGGGTGAGAGTTAAGTGATGCTGTAACTGCTCTTTCTTGTTGACTGGAGGCTGTAAAGTTGTGGATAGAGAGCAATAGGTTAAAACCGAACTTTGGCAAGCTGCAGGGACTTTGGGTTCAGGGTTTCTTTTTTCTTGGAGAATTACACTTTAACCCTAATAACAAAATTAAATCAGCAAAAATTTACTGATTACTGTATAAAATAAAGTATACTATATAAAAGAGGTCAGGAACAAAACAGCACATCCTAACTGTAAATGAGAATATGTGACTGAGAGATTCTGTGAAGGTTGTAAATATTAGTTGCAAGGTTATTTTTTCATCACTACCATTATTGAAAATGGTCACTGTCTGAAGCAATTGTTAAATGAGGACTACCTGTATAGACTACCTGTATAAGAGAGGCACATTTTCAAATATAGTATCTTCAAGGTATTTAGGAATTTATTGGTTAAATACTATGAATTAAATTTGGTATTACAGTTGCTTCCATACACTTTGCAAAATTAGATTTACATTCACTTGTTTAAGCAGCATTTCTCATTGCTTATTATTTTTATTGCTTGTTCTCTTGACTATTTTTCTGAAGTGCACTTTAGAGGTACGTAAAATGGATAACAAAAATATTCCAATCTCAATCTTCTGATTTCTCCTAGAGATGTGAAAGCCCAGAAAAAAACCGGAAAAATTCGGAAAAAAACCGTTTTTTTTCCTGAAGGCTTTTTTGTTTTTTTCCAAAAAATTGGAAAAATTGAAAAAAGAAAAAAAAACATTGGGGGATATTTTATTTTAACATGATGAATAAAATATTTTCCAGGATGACAAAACACATTCTTGTATGTAACAAGTGTCCTGTAGATATTAAAAAATCATTCATGGATCGAAGTGAAAATTGGAAAAATTGAAAAAAGAAAAAAAAACATTGGGGGATATTTTATTTTAACATGATGAATAAAATATTTTAAGACAGGGTGTTCAAATATTTTCCAAATCATTTCTAAAAAAAATGTATGATATCAGATTATTCTAATTTCTGTGCACGGAGTGAGGACAAGCAAGTCCTAGGTAACAAACTGAACCCTCCACTGCAAGAACAGCATGCATTTCTTCCTTTAGGAGGTACTGCTATTGTAACAAGAAAAAGGTTCCAGTTTTGCTTTTGCATGTTAGTGGTTGTGTTTGGTTT
>QLTV01000047.1:696854-714976 GCA_003457575.1 Thermophis baileyi | reverse complement strand
CAAGAGATTAAATATGAACAATTGTTACTTTTGGTTTTGAAAATTGTTTTGTGTTGGCTTTTTGGCTGTTCCACATAAACTAGTAAGCAGTTCAGGAGATTGTTGCTCCCTTTGTTACAAATAAATATTATAAAAAAGTAACTTCTGTTTGTGATAATTGGCTACACTATATTTTTAATATGCTAGTTGTGATAATTTTATGCCAAGTCAAATTGTCCATAGTCATATTTTATGTTCCTAAAGTAACAGAATGACTTTCAATCTTAANGGCTGTTCCACATAAACTAGTAAGCACTTCAGGAGATTGTTTCTCCCTTTGTTACAAATAAATATTATAAAAAAGTAAATTCTGTTTGTGATAATTGGCTACACTATATTTTTAATATGCTAGTTGTGATAATTTTATGCCAAGTCAAATTGTCCATAGTCATATTTTATGTTCCTAAAGTAACAGAATGACTTTCAATCTTAAAAAGACAAAAAAGTGCTAATGTAGCATTTTTTTCAATTTTTCCGAAAATTTCCGTTTCCCCCCCCAAAAAAACCGGAAAAAACCCGGGTTTTTTTCCGAGCTTCAAAATTTCCAGAAATGTTACATCTCTAATTTCTCCCTTATAGAGTTGGTCAGCATAGAAGTTTAATTATCATTATCAATCTTTATGTAGTTCAAGAATGTCTCCTCAGGAAATTTCAAGACACTTCGGATGATCTCTTAGCAGCCACACCAGAAGCAGATGGTTAGCTTCTATAGATATCAAATTACAACATCTATCCCATTGCAATTCTATGGCTCCGTATTATGGGATTATGGTTTTATCTTAATATTTTATATTCTGTACTACATTGTGTGTGTGTGTATGCTGACACTTTATTTAAACTAAATTTGTGTAAGTCATTGCATGATTTCTATAGATGCCATAAGCTAAATAAATATCTATGGAGATTCTAAAATAGAATTTATAGACTTATGTCCCTTTTCCAAAAGATAAAATTGTCTTACCTTAAGGAGATTTGTCAAGTAATTCTTCAGAAATTCTTTAAGTCGTTTGTACAATTCTAAGCCAACAAACTGTGCTCCTCCAGGTGTTTGGCCTTTTTTAGATTTAGAAGTGGTTACACCAGCTCCTCGGGCTTGATTAGACTGATGTACACTAGTGCAGTAGTTATAAACATGACTGATGGAAGAGTTAAGGCTATGTTATATGCTACATATTACAATTAAACAGTAAATTAATACTGAGTGCATACCTTCATAATATATATACATACCCAATACTAAATCACTGAAATTAGATCACCAAATCAGCTAATTCATGCCCCATTAATTTTCAATGAACTGCTTTGGATTCAACAATGATTTCTATAATTCTTTCTATACTCTTTGTAAAAGTTATTATCAGTATTCTTATACCATTAAAGCAAACGGTGAGGATAAACAATGGCCCAGATGAGAATTCACAGCAGAGGTATAAACCTGGAATTCCTGATTCATAAGTTACAATATAGCCAATTTAGACTGATTATTTGAGAGAAGTTTCTTAACAGTAAGTTGTACAAATAATATTGGAAATCACATTATGTCAAGGGTGTTTTTGTCTTGCAATTGCATAACTTTCTAGTTCTACTCTGCATGATTACCAATAAGCAAAATCTCTATGTATGACTGCCATATATATTTAGTTTTGTAATTGTTTTTAATTGTTTTTATGACTGTTCACCACCCAGAATCACTTGCCCAAGTGGGACAAGTGGTGATATGATAACAGAGATGAAATGATAGATGATGTTAGTTATAGGAATCTTGGGGGTGGGGGGAGTGATCATGCAATATTGGAATTCAACATTATGCAAGCAGAAGCAATAGAACAAAGTCAAACTAGAGTCTTGGACTTTAAGAGAGCTGATTTCAATAAGTTTAGAAAAAACTTGGGAAAGATTCCATGGATGAGAATCCTCAAGGGGAAAACAACCCAAGAAGCTTGGGGAATTTTGAAAAGTGAGATTATAAAAGCCCAGTCTAACACAATTTCAATGAAGAAGAAAAATAAAAACTCTCAAAAGAAACCAGCATGGCTGCACTAAAAACTCTCTAATAAATTGAAAGACAAAAAGTGTAAAAAGCGGAAAGAGGGACACATAACTAAAGCAGAATATCAGCAAATAGCCCAAGCCTGCAAAGATGAAGTCAGGAAAACTAAGTCTCAAAACAAACTCAGGCTTGCAGCAAAAGTAAAAAATAATAGGAAAAAAAGCTTCTTTCAACATGTAAAAAACAAGGAAAAAAGTCAAGGAAATGATTGATCCATTAATAGGAGAAAATGGCAAGAAGGTGATGAGCAATAAGAAGCAGAACTGCTTAATTCATTTTTTGCATATGTTTTTACACAAAAGGAAAAAACAGTCCAACCTATCAAAAACAGCACTGTAAAAAACAGATTAGGAATACGAGTTAAAATAGGCAACAAAAGGGGCGTTGGTCTTACCTGATGCACCCTTTCTCATGGCGATCTGAGGGAGAGTCCAGGATGGGTAGCTCTAGTCCTCTAGCTCTATGACTGAGTTGAAGTTCTGAGGACCGCCACCCTGTCAACGGTCCCCACTTCGAGACGAAGGCCAAGTGAGACCGCCTATCAGGTCCTCCAGGAATCAGTTCCTCCAGGCATTTTCTGTCCATTTGTCATTCCGAAGGAAGTATAGAACCTCAACCGGGGTCAGGAAAAAAGAACCACCGGGAGGGTCTGGACTCTCCCTCAGATCGCCATGACAAAGGGCATATCAGGTAAAACCAACGCCCCTTCTCCATGGCATCTTCGGGAGAGTCCAAGATGGGACATACCAAAGGTTGGCATGCCCTATGGGCGGGCGTCCATTTGGTCCTGAACCCCCTTGTCGGTGTGCACCCGCTGTAGGACCCTTCTGCCGAATGCCGCCTCCGCAGATGCAAATGCGTCTAGTTTATAATGGCGAATGAACGGTGAACGAGACGTCCACATCGCCACTCGGCATATCTCCTCCACGGAGGCCTGGGTGGCCCAGACAGCAGTGGTGGCCGCGCCCCGTGTCGAGTGTGCCGTGATCCCCCAGGGAACTGGGAGCGCCTGTAGCTCGTAGGCATGGGCAATACAGGCCCGTAGCCAACATCCCACCGTAGAAGGCGTGACCTTGTGGCCTAGAGTTGACGGCTGAAAGGACACGAACAGGGATTCAGTTTTCTGGAAGGATGCGGTTCTGGAAGGATAACGAAGGGCCCGCCTCACATCCAGAGTGTGCCAGGTCTGCTCCAAAGCGTGCCGAGGCCTGGAACAGAAGTCTGGCAAGATCAACTCCTGTGCCCGGTGAAAGGCGGGGTCCAACCACAGAACCACCCTATTCGAGTGAAACATGCATAGGTCCTTTTGCAACGATAAAGCCGCCAACTCTGAAATACGCCGAGCAGACGTGACGGCCACCAGGAACGCCACCTTGCACGAGAGAAGACGGAGGCTGGCCTCCCTCAGCAGTTCGAAGGGGTTTTTGGTAAGGGCCTGCAAAACCCTAGTCAAGTCCCAAGTAAGATGACGGTGGACAACAGGGGGTTTTAGGTTGGAGGCCCCCCACAGGAAGGCCCGGACCCTGGGGTGAAGCCAAACCCTCTATCTGCAACACCAAGGATAACGCGGCGACCTGGCGTTGCAAAGTATTGGGGGGACAGTCCCTTGTCCAACCCGTCCTGTAAAAATTCAAGAATGTCTGCCACAGCCACCCCCGTGGGATCCAAATGGGCTGTGGTGCACCAGTCCGTGAAGGTCCTACATGTTGCATTATAGATGTGCTTGGTCGAAGGCCGCCTGGCCGCCTGTATCGTCGTGATGACCTTGGTAGAGAATTTCTCCCGCCTCAGGAGCCTCCGCTCAACCTCCAAACGGTCAACTGGAGCCACTGAAGCTCCGGATGTATTATTGGACCTTGGCTGAGGGACCGTCGGTCTGGCGACGGACAGCCCAACCAGGTCGGCGAACCACGGGCGATGGGGCCAATGGAGAGCCACCAGCAGTACCTCCGCCCTCTCCGATAGAACCTTCCGCACCACCCCCGGGATCAGGGGAAGAGGAGGGAATGCATTCAAGAGCCCCTTAGACCAGGGGCATTGCAGAACGTCCACACCTTCCGCCCTCAGGGTCGGAAATCTTGAGAAAAACTTGGGAAGGTTCGACGGAGAGGTGAAGAGGTCCAGGATTGGGCGCCCGAACTGGCGAGACATGTCCTCCAACAGGCTGGGATGAAGCCGCCACTCTGACTGGTCCACAGTGGCTCTGCTCAGCCAGTCGGCCTGCACGTTGAAGGTTCCTGCAATATGAGTCGCTCTGATCGACAATAAATGAGTGCCCACCTGCACAGAGACTTTGCTTCCACCATTAGGGCCCGCGACCTTGTCCCCCCTTGTCTGTTCACATGTGCCATGGTGGTCACATTGTCGGTGAGCAGGAGGACGTGCCAACTCGCAATCTCCTCACTGAAGGCTCTGAGTGCGAGGCAGGCCGCCCAGAGCTCCAGCCAGTTGATGTTGTGCTGGAGCTCCTGTCGGGTCCACCGGCCCTGGGCCACCCTGGAGCCCAGATGAGCCCCCAGCCGAATTAACTGGCATCAGTAGTTATCGTCAGTCTGTCCTGCTCCCTGAAAGAGCAGCCCTGCAACATGGCCCGGGACCTCCACCAGCGGAGAGAGCGGAGCACTTCCGATGGCACACGCACTTGTGTCCGTGACGTGCTGCAACCCGCCCTCTGAAAGGGGAGCATGAACCACTGGAGTGGTCTTGCGTGGAAATGTGCCCAAGGCACAATATCAATGCAGGAGATCATCTTCCCCAGGAGTTGGGACAGAGACAGCAAGGGAGCGACTCTGTCTCTGAGGATCTGACTGGACAGAACCTTGATACTGTCCTGCTGCTCCTGGGAAAGGAATACTTGTCTGGTGATAGTGTCGATAAGTGCTCCTAGATGTACCAACCTTGTTGATGGAACCAAGTGGCACTTCTCTAGTTTCACGGAAAACCCGTGATCCCGAAGGACCCTGATTGTGGTGTCCAAGTCCTGCTCCGCCTGCAGAAGGGAGGACGCCTGAATCAAAAGGTTGAGGTAACATTGGATGCGGATGGGAAACGACCTGAGGTAAGCTGCCAGCGCTGCCATGATCTTCGTGAATGTCACTACGTTCATTTTAATTTGTCAGCAGAACTCTTATTCTGAAACTGACAATGTACACTGATATGCAGCCATGTGATACCTATACTACGCATGTGTTAATCTTTCCTTTGTTCTCTTTGTTCTGCATCATGTAGACACAGACTTAGGTGTTCTTAGACAGTGGTTTATATTTCTGATTCACATTTCACGGGTGCTAGGTCCAGACACATTGACATTCGTTACAAAAATATTAAACAGTTGGTTAAACAAGGTTTTGTATGCCATGATCTTCGTGAATGTCACTACGTTCATTTTAATTTGTCAGCAGAACTCTTATTCTGAAACTGACAATGTACACTGATATGCAGCCATGTGATACCTGTACTGCGCATGTGTTAATCTTTCCTTTGTTCTCTTTGTTCTGCATCATGTAGACACAGACTTAGGTGTTCTTATTTTTGTCTTGCAAATATATTACTTTTATTCTTTCCTGGACTCCGGTCTTATTTTTGAGAATTGAGAGCATGGAAACAAGATTCATTTCACCTCTAATTATTTTTCTCCGCAACAGTGAACATCCGGGGGGGGCGAAGCCAGCCCGAACGGGAGGGCCGTATACTGAAAATGTTGGCTGGCATAGCAGAACCTCAGGAATTTCCTGTGGGCTGGGTGAATAGGGACGTGAAGATAGGCCTCTGTAAGGTCTACCGAAGGTAGGAAATCTGAAATGCCCTCCAGTGTGGAGCAGAGGGAGTGCATTTTGAACCTCCGGTAGACCAGATGTTGATTGAGGCCCTTGAGATTCAGAATTGCCCTCCATCCCCCTGAGGCTTTGGGTACTATGAAGAGCATTGAATAGAACCCGGTCCCCCGCTGGTCCGGCAGAACCGGCTGAATGGCCCAAATCTCCAGCAAATGCTGGATAGCCGTTTCCATGAGAACCCGTCTCGCCGGGTCTCTGGAAATGGGACAGCGGAGGAAAAACCTTAGAGGGGCGGAGAGGAATTCCAGGGAGAGACCGGATGTTATGGTCTCCCTCACCCAGGCATCCTGCGTTATGTCCTTCCAGCGGTCAAAAAATAGACCGAGGTGGTCCCCGATGGGGGGAAGGGGGTTGCTGTCAGTTTCTAGGGCGGAACGGTCGGGAGTTGCCCCTGAAGGCACATTTTCCCTGAGGCTGCTGTCTGCCCCTGCTGCTGAACTCAGATCGCTTGGCTTGGAAATCAGATCTGTAGGAGAAGGGCCTCTACTGACAGGGGAAGCTAGCCCCAGCCTCCCCCAACCTGAAGGAGGGCCGTCTATAATATGGGACGGATCTGAAATCGGAACGTCTGCTCAAGGAAGGCAGGACCTTCCACTTGTCCCTTGTCTTGATCAAAAAGGGTTCTAGGGACTGTCCAAACAAAGTTTCCCTCTCGAAGGGGGCCGCTGCCAGCTTCCACTTATTTTTTGAATCCATCCTCCAATGACGAAGCCAGAGCATCCTACGCACCGTCACTGCAGACGCCATGGCTCTCGCCGAGAATTTGGCTGCAGTGAGAGATGCATCCGCAGTATACTCAGCGGCCGCTATTATCTTACTGAGGTCCTGATGGGCTCGCAGGTCCTCAGCTGGCAGTCAGGCCTGTAATTGGCGCAGCCACCGAAGAGAAGCCCTTGTAAAAAAGGAGGAAGCTGTCAAGGCCTGGATTGCCCAAGAGTCTGCCAAGTGAGCCCTGCGGAGCGCCATCTCCTGCTTCCTCTCCTCCGCCTTCAAGGTGTCCTCCGCGTCTGGGGGAAGAACAGAAGAAGAGGTTAGCACCACAACAGGAGTGTCCACTCTGGGAACCTGGACCAATCCCAGTAAATCAGAATCTACACCGAACAGGGTGTGTTCCGAGCCACTAGGTCTCGTAGTGGCAGCAGGTGAGGCCCACTGTCGCCAAATAACGTCCAAGAACATTGGTGGAATAGGAATGGCGTCCGGTTCGGTGGCCTGCTCTGTGACAGGAAATCTTCCTGCTCAGTGGCCTCCGACTGGGTGTCCAGGAGTGCAGAGTCCTTCCCCAGGCGTGCCGTGCTGCGGGCTTTCATCAGGAGGGGCTTGAAAAGAGCCAGGTTGAAAAAGCCCTTGAACACCAGCCTGCCAGGGAGTTCTGGTTCAGTCAGAGAATTCTTCCTCTCCCGGCAGCTCGCCCTCTGACAAGGAGCGATCCCGGTCTGACTGGGTGGGCGAATATGGGCCCTGGTAATCAGCCTCTCTGGGTGGAACCCAAGGGTCCCTGCTGGCATCCTGGATGGGCCCTGGCAAGGGAAAGTGATGGGCCTGCTGAAGGCCTTGGGTAATTCCCTCCCTGACCGCCTGAGCAATCCATTGCCTGAGGAAAGAGGGCACTTCCTGCTCTAGCGATCCCCCCTGGCGGAGCCCCGCCACTGTTGGGGTGGACGCCTCAGGGGCCACTCTATGCACCCCCAAATCTACTCCGTCAGCTGAGACACCCTGTGGTTGGGCCACCATCTGTGGGGACGGACCCACTTTTCTGGGAACCTGGTCACTCCCCGTAAAGGGGGACCAGGCCCTGGCCCGCATCGAATAAAGGTCCGGTTGATGTCCCTGAGCTGGCAGTGTTAGGAGAGAAATGAGGTCCAGGGATGACCGAAGTCTGAAGAGCAGGATGTCCCCGCTCTATGACTACTTTTTTTGCCCACTCAAATTCTCTGTCCAGGGCCTTTTGGTACTGTTTAGCGGCTTTTTCCTCCACTCTGGAAGTCTTTTTATGTGCTTTGCTTTTATTTTAGCGTCGGCCGCCAGGCTGGCCGATCTCAGTTTGGCGAAAGCTCTGCCAGCTCTGCCAGACTGAGGGGACCAAGCTTCCTCAGCCAAGCGGCTGGATCCTGCGCCGCTGTCTTCCATCAATGACATCAGTGAGAGAGGGCAGACACGCTCGCAAGCACCACTGCCGGCTCAGCGTCTTAGTACTCCTGATTCTCCCAAATTACAGGAGGGAGCCCAGGGCCTGCCGCAGCCACGGTCTTAGGGCCTCGATCCTGTGGATGTCAGCAGGATCAATTACCTAATAGGGAAGAAGCTCCTCACTATGTGCACTGGCCTCACTGCTAAATCAGGCAGTCTTATGCATACCGCTGCTGCCGCGGCGATCAAGGAGCAGTGGAGCGTGGCCAAGCACTGACCAGCGGCTCCCTCTCCTGAACCACTCTGGTCAGTCCAGAGGTATTAACGCCAGAGGGCTCAGAGCCGCAGAGTGGAAGAGGCAGTCTTATGCAGTAGCGCCACTGCGGCTCCCTGGCAGGGAATATGCCCTAGCCACGGGCTGGGACTCCTGGCCTCAGTTTCAGGCAGAAGGAGGCCACCAATGTCAATGACAGTGTCAATATAAACTTGAGCCCAGCTGAGACTCCTCTCAAAGCTACTATCCGCCCAGGCGGAGAGCCAAGAGGTAAAGCAACTGAAGCAGAGAAGTGCTGAATAAAATGGCCTCCACAGGCTTCTACTAGTCGGCCTGAGACAAAATGGCCACCCCCTCCAAGCTGCGATCCTGAAGCGGAGACCCAAAGGGACGAAGCCAATTAAAGCCCAGATGGGCAATCTGTCCACTGATGAGGCAATCAGAGTCAATAATATTAATAGAATATCATCGGAGGCGCCAATGGTGGATAATAGGCGAAACTGGGTTAATGGCTGGTTCGTGCCAAAAGAAAATGGCTGCTCCCTCCAAGCTGCCAACCGCCAAAGGCGGGGAGCCAAGGGAACACGGCCAAAGGCTCACCAACTGTCCAAAGTCCAGCTCAGGCAAGGCAGACTGCTGTCAACGCGAATTGAAGGCAAGAGGCTTGACTTTTAAAAGGAGCATTTTCTCCCTCCCTGCAAGTTGCCGATTGAAAATGGCCGACCGTTCCCTTAAAGCTCAGATCCGTCGCAGCGGAGAGCCAAGGGCCGCGGCCGGACAGCAGGCATGTCAGAAAAGGTCGATGGAAAACCGACCCAGCTAGCCCCAAGCCTGGGACTAGCCGCTTCGTCGTCTGACGATCAGAAGGGAAAGAGGCAGCCGCCTCGCTCAATCCACAGCCACGGAGAGCACCGCCAAACAGCTGATCTAACAGCTTAGCAAGGAACGATCTTTTTTTCCCCTTTTACTAGCTGAAACAGGGAGTTTCTTCTTTCTAACTAGCAGACCTAACTCTGAATAACTCAGGAGCGATCTCCTGAGCGTCCTAGAGCTCGGACTGAGTTGAAGAACTGGGGACCGTTGACAGGGAGGCGGTCCTCAGAACTTCAACTCAGTCATAGAGCTAGAGGACTAGAGCTACCCATCCTGGACTCTCCCGAGGATGCCATGGAGAATGGTAAGAAAGCACCTGTCCACCATAGACGAGTTCAAATCACCAGGACAGATGGATTACATGCCAAGGTTCTGAAGGAACTGGCAGATGTGATCTCAGAACCACTGAACTATATCTTTCAAATATCCTGGAGCATTGGGGAACTACCAGAGAACTGGGAAAGAGCTGATGATGTAGTTCCCATCTTCAAAAAAGGAAAAAAATGGATCCAGCAAACTACAGACTACAAACTACATCAATACCTGAAAAGATTCTGGAAAAGATAATCAAGCAACGAATTGGCAAACACCTAGAGGCAAACAAAGTCATAACCAAAAGCCAGCATGGGTTTGTCAAAAACAGATCATGTTAGACAAATCTTATTGCATTCTTTGACAAAGTGACAAAATTAGTGGACTAGAGAAATGCTGTGGATATAATTTCAGTAAGGCATTTGATAAAGTAGACCACAATCTACTACTTGATAAGATAGAAAAATGTGGGTTAGACAGCATCACCAGCAGATGGATTTGTAACTGGCTGACAAACCATACTCAACGTGTAGTCCTTAATGGAACTGCGTCTACATGGGGGTGGGAAGTATGCAGTGGGGTACCTCAAGACTCTGTCTTAGGCCCAGTACTCTTCAATATATTCATCAATGATTTAGATGAAGGGATAGATGGGGAACTCATCAAATTTGCAGACAACACAAAGCTGGCAGGAATAGCCAACACTCTAAAAGACAGGCTTAAGATACAGAAGGATTTTGACAGACTTGAACATTGGGCCCTATGTAACAAAATGAAATTCAATGATGAAAAAAGTAAGGTTCTACATTTAGGCAAGAAAACCCAAATGCACAGGTATAGTATATGTGGTACCTGGCTCAATAGTAGTAATTGTGAGAGGGATCTTGGAGTCCTAGTGGACAATCACTTAAATATGAGCCAGCAGTATATGCTGCAGCTGCCAAAAAAGCCAACACAGTCCTAGGCTGCATTAACAAAGGAATAGAATCAAGATTACATGAAGTCCTGATTCTACTTTATAATGCCTTGGTAAGACCACACTTGGAATACTGCATCCAGTTTTGGTTGCCAAGATGTAAAAAAGATGTTGAGACTCTAGAAAGAGTGCAGAGAAGAGCAACAAAGATGATTAGGGGACTGGAGGCTAAAACATATGAAGAACGGTTGCAGGAACTGGGTATGTCTAGTTTAATGAAAATAAGGACTAGGGGAGACATGATAGCAGTGTTCCAATATCTCTGGGCTGGCACAAAGAAGAGGGAGTCAAGCTATTCTCCAAAGCACCTGAGGGCAGGACAAGAAGCAATGGGTGGAAACTAATCAAGGAGAGAAGCAACTTAGAACTAAGGAGAAATTTCCTGACAGAACAATTAATCAGTGGAACAACTTGCCTCCAGAAGTTGTAAATGCTCCAACACTGGAAGTTTTTAAGAAGAGATTGGACAACCATTTGTCTGAAATGGTGTAGGGCTTCCTGCCTGAGCAGGGGGTTGAACACCACCAACGTCCCTTCCAACTGTGTTATTCTATATTTTGTATTCTGGGCAGCTATAGAATTTAATTAGGTAGATATACAAATAACAAAGGCTAACAAAACATATACATGACACATTTTGCAGTGGAAGCAAAGGTGGATTGCACTGAAAAACGGTATCTCTCCCATTCTCTCCGCCTCTCATCAGTGTTTTAAACAGATCTCGAACATGGGTTGTTACAGTTCACCCCTGCTTAATTTACCTGCAAAGAGTATCTTTACAGAATTCTCCTCACAAGAACCTGACTGGTCCCTCCTATAACAAACACACTACATATACTTATACCAACATCAACCCCTACTCATCACAACATTCTGAAGAAAGCATGCAATGGCAGTCAAAATCAGACAGTAGTAATGCATTTAAGAAATTAATATCCCAAACCTCACATTGCTTCAGTTATGAAATAAAGTAAGAGTATGATGAAGAAACCATTAAAGCCACTTATTTAGGAATACTTGTTAGGATACGTGTAGAGTTCCATATATCTGGACTTTGCCATGCTTTGCCTTGTATAAACTTGTTGAATGCCAGCTCTTAAGTCATCCCATATCTGATCAAGACCAATCTGTTTAAGTCCATGAGGATTCTGACTCCTATTTGATGACATTTTAAATTTTCTGCAAAGTCTTCCAGTGTAGCAGTGAGAAATCTGGTTAATCCTCCATCAGAGGTAGAAATAAATCAACATTACAAATTCTATCACAGTCACGCAGAAAAAATGTTTTTATATGAAGGCTGTTATTGTCTCACAATAACCTCTGTAGGGAAGGAGAAAAAGAAAACAGATGTTTATTCAATTGAGAACTTAAATTTAGCAATAGCTAAAACAAGCCATTGTAAAATCATATCATATGTGAATAAACCATGAGAGACTTACAAAAGTTTTCTTAGTAAAAGACTATTTGGGATAATGGGTTCATGTATGCATGTATAAAGACATACACAAACCGGGGCAGAGGGAGAAGGAGGATAGTATTTCTTTCTGGCAAGATACACATAAAAGGGGATGGAAGAAAAAGATGCTCCCCAGCCAACTCAAACAACATGTGGCAGGTGGGATGAAAAGTGCAATGCTACTCAATGGTTTGTAAGGAGATGATGAAGTTAAGGAGCTAAAAGCAGCATCCAAGTCCTTGTGTGGCAACTAGTAAGGAACAAGAAGTAACATTTCAAAAGTGGTACACAAGAGGTGAGGAAATACTGAGAACATGCAAAGCATCACTTGGTTGGAATCTTTTCTTTCAGTTTTCCACTTTGAGGATGAGGAAGGATACAGCTTGTTTCTTTCTCCCATCAGGACAGTGAGTAAAGCCACATGAGTATAAAAATATTAGAATAAAATACTGATGCAGAAACCAATATTTTCGGGGGGGGGGTGTAAATTCATTCCACTGCATTTAAAGTTTAGGGAAACAGTTTGATGTAAATGGTCAAGAGCATCTGCTTGAAATCACACATTCTAGTTCTGCATTAGGTTAACAACCAACTGGGTGACTATGGGATAGTTGCTTTCTCTTAGCCCTAGGAAGAAGACAATGACAAACCATTTCTAAAAACCTTGCTAAGAGAACTGAAGGGCCTTGTCCAGGAGAAATGAACATGACTAAACAGAAGAAAACAAAATCTAAAGTTTAATAAATGAGGATCTGTTAAATCAAGATTTGACTGTATTGTTATAGCACTACAAAAAGTCATGTTACTAATATACAGGTAGTCCTCGACATACAACTATAATGGAGGCAATCCATAATAGTTGTTGTCATAACATTTGTAAAATAATCTTTTTTGTGATGGTCATTAAGCAAATCACCAAGGTTGTTAAATGAATCCACAGTCATTAGTGAATCAATAGTTTACTATCAATGCAGTTTTGCTAAAAACTGGAAATGATGCATTTTGGAAAAGCAGGTGATGTGACTGCGGGATGCTGCAAACATATAAATGTGGTTAGGTTGCTAAGCATCCAAAATTTGGTCATGTGATCACAGAGGGCCCTAAACTATCAAAACTGGGCTGTAAAACCCGATTTTTGGATTGATCATAAGTCAAGGACTATCTATACAGTAATAACCTTCTTTCTCAAGCAGGGATGTCAGAATGCTAAATAATGCAAAAAGAATAAATATGGTAATCAGATTAACAGTATTTTTTATATAAAATTAGGGTAGTGCAACCTATCAAATCCAAACAGAAAGATTCTTCAGATTGTCTGGGGTTGCTCACATGTCCCCTATTGAGAGATCAGTTGCATGTTTTCAAAGAATTATGTACACACAAGAAGTTGCTGATGGATTTCACATTTACATATATGCTTCAAAGTACAATTTGATACAGATGTGTATCAAATAGCCAATTCACATTTAAAACCCTGCAAGTTTTAGCATCCTAGCACTAATATGTAAATCCATAGCAGTGAGTTAGCTGGCTTTAAGCCATTTTATCGAAACACTGATGGATCAACATTAAGGATTCAACAATGATGTATATTCATAACAGCTAATATATCATGTTCATGCTTTTTAACTGCAGCGTTCAGAGAGTATCAGGCTGCCATTCCCCACCAGAAGCAACTCTTGAACAAGAATGTTTTAAATTTTTCAATTATACTTTATGTTTACAGGAAAAGTTGACTTTTTACAGTTTTGCCTCTCTATTACATTAGTTGCTGCTGGGACCTTGTTTTTCAGGACTGCCTCTTTCAATAAATATTCCGATGCAAAGAACCACTTGCAAATAATTAGTGCCTAATATTTGTTTTAATGTTTCTCCCATTGCTTTCAAAGTTTTAGGCTTTAGGCCTGCAGGCTGGAACTGTGATGCTTTTTATTTTTTGTAGAGTCCCTAGAAAACATTAGTACTATATAAATAAATAATGAACCCCAAAATGCTATTTAAAGTACCTGTACTACAAAGATGACCAAAATAGATGAGACTGAAATGATAATAAAGAAAATAGCAGGAATTGAAACTCCATGGCATGTAAATGAATACCAGTTGGGTTTTGAACTGAATGGAGCTTGCACCATTGCTGTGGACTCTCAGCTTTCTGTCTGGGATTGCTGGGAGTGGTGCATGCTGCTCCACGACCCTAGAGAAAGGTTGGGCTGCCATTTCCCATGTTTGATCTTTTGTATGGGAATGGGGGTGGGGGGTGGCTGCTTCATGCCAGCCTTTGGAGCTCCTTGGAATTTTAGGCATAGAGGAGAGGTGGATGAGGAGAGTTACAGCACCTCTGTGTTTGATTGTTAAGGGGGGGGGGAAGGCAAGTGACCAAATTTTCATCACTTGACCCCATGGGCAATGCAAAGGCCGTAACTTTTGAGCACAGGCAGCAAGCCCCTTTATTCTACACTGTCATAATTTTGAATGGTTGTGAATGAATTGTTATAAATTGAGGACTGTCTATAGTTCAAAGTCACCTGCATTAATTACTGCCAAAACCTGGTCCATGCATAGCCAAGTTTCACTATACAGTGCATGTCATTTAACTCAAAGAATCTAAGATCTAAGTGATAAAAATCAGACAGTAATATTTTCTTCTTTCAAATTTTACACAGACTTCATAAATGCACATTGTAGTCTAGGATTTATTACAGGTTTGCACCTAAAACACAACACATATGTTTTAATATAAAAGTGGTGTTTTGGGGACAAGTTTATTATCTCACATCCATATTCCTTTTTTAAAAATCTTGTTTGCTGTTACTTGCAAGTTGTCCTATCATTGCTGACTGTATTTAACTCTGGTGCTTTCTTGCTAGCTATGTAATTTTATCAGAGAATACCAAACACATAACACATCACATATAATAGTGTAACATCAAAAGATAAAGCAAGGTTTAGAAGAACAGGCTGGACCCAAGCTGAAAAGCTTAAAAAACATTGAATTTAAGGTATCCAAAGTGGCCATGACTTATTCTTTGGTTTCATTTCAAATGAATTCATACACATCTAAGAAATTTTACTTCTCGTAAAATTAAAACCAGAAATCATAAATCAAGTTCATGCTGTAAATCACTGGAATCTATAATCATAATGCTATTACACTGCTCATAATTATTTGCCAACAGAACAGAGCCATATTTAACTGTAGGTTCAAGTGGAATATATTCCACAATTTATGAATAAATCAACAAAGCTAAGAGGTCAGTATAATTCTAGTTTTCAGCAACGTGGAAAATTAGAAGCCAATTCTAAGGAAAAATTCAGGGGGAAAAGCAGACCGTATAAGACAATCAATGTAAATTATAATTAATATTAGATTCAGAGGACCAATTTCCTTAGTACCAACTTATAATACTTAACCAACATCAGCCAATCATTATTGTGCTAGTAACAAGTACAAGCTTTATATTTCTTCAATGAAGACTCAATGCAGAAAATTTGCCACTGAAGGTTTGGGCAATAATAAAATAATGAAAGAGATGTTCAAGCATATAACGACAATAAATAAACAGAAACTAAATACTTTATATTTCTCCCGTAAGTATACACTCTCCTTTGGAATTACTGAGCAGCTGTATCAGAGCACAAGGATATACTGCCAACTTCTAAAAACAGCCTCATCTTTTCTCTGAATTTGCTAATTTCCTATGCAGCTACAATACAATCCTAGGAAAAGAGAAGTTTGATTTCAGGAGCTACTGATAGACGACTAACCCTATCCAAATATCCTTTTTCCTTCAAATGTGAAGCACTACAGAATCCGGTATTTTATTACTATTTATTACAATTAATAATAAATCATCAGCTCTTTTGGCATCCACCAAAGATTTCTAAAATATGAAATTACAAACTTCCTAACAAAAACACTGCATACAAATACATACCGTGTTTCCCCTATAATAAGACATGTCCCGATAATAAGCCCAACAGGGCTTTTCGGGACATGCGTTGAAATAAGCCCCCCCCCCGAAAATAAGGCCCCCCCATTACTTTCCGGGGAAAGGGGGGGCATGCCGGGAGCCGCTCTTTTTGCGGCGGGCACTCTTTTGGCCGGGAGAGCGAGAGCAAGCGAGAGGCGGGTGCACGCACACCCCACGAGACTGGCTCGGCTCCTCTGGGCTCTGCCTATGGCAGAGTTTTGAAATGCGCTCCTCCCTGTGATGAGGCGGCGAGGCAGGGATTGAGGCTCCCCTCTCTTCTTCGCAGGCAAGAGCGTGTTTCAAAACACTGCCCGAGGCAGAGCCCAGAGGAGCCGAGCCAGTACCGCGGTGTGTGTGCGCACCCACCTCTCGCTTGCTCTCTCTCTCTCTCCCGGCAGGGAGCTGCTCTTTTTGCGGCGGGCACTCTTTTGGCTGGGAGGGAGAGAGAGAGAGCAAGCGAGAGGCGAGTGCACGCACACCCCGTGGGACTGCCTCGGTTCCTCTGGGCTCTGCCTCTGGCAGCGTTTTGAAACACGCTCCTGCCTCCGAGGAAGAGGAGGGGAGCCTCGATCCCTGCCTCGCCGCCCCATCGCAGGCAGGAGCGGATTTCAAAACGCTGCCAGAGGCAGAGGCCGGAGGAGCCGAGGCAGTCCCGCGCGGTGTGTGTGCGCTCGCCTCCCACTTGCTCTCTCTCTCTCTCTCTCCCAGCCAAAAGAGTGCCCACCGCAAAAAGAGCAGCTCCCGGCCAGGAGAGAGAGAGAGAGCAAGTGAGAGGCGAGTGCACGCACACCACCCGGGACTGCCTCGGCTCCTCTGGGCTCTGCCTCTGGCAGCGTTTTGAAACGCGCTCCTGCCTGCGATGAGGCGGCGAGGCAGGGACCGAGGCTCCCCTCTCTTCTTCGCAGCGGAGGTGCTGGTGCGCCGTGACTCTCGGACACTCGCTGCTTGTGCCTCTGCGGCTACTGACGTTGCAGAGCCCTGCAGTCAGCTAGAGAGCGCCGGGCCGCGGGTCAGCCTCGCCGCCCATTCAGCTCTGCCTCCTGCGCACGCCTCCTTTGCTCGCTCGCAGGCTCGGGATGCTCATCCTCCACCTGCCCTCCCCACATCCTTCAGACAGGGGATGCAGGCGAGGGTGGTGCGTGGGAATCCCCTGCAGGTACAGCCACCCGGCTCACCCGCCTCTCGCTTGCTCTCTCTCTCTCTCTCTCCAAGGAACGCGACAGCGCTACAAGTCCCAGGTAGGATGCGCGTCTCGCGGCCCACCCCACACTGCCTCACCTGCCACCCCCAAATTGCGCACCACCATGAGACGCGCGTCCTACATGGGACTTGTCGCTCCATCGCCTTCCTTGGCGTTGTGTCCAGAGAAGCTCATTGTAAAAGAACACTTCTCGCGAGTTCAATCAAACTTTCGAACTTATGAGAAGTTTTCTTTTACAATGGGCTTCTTTGGACACAACACCAAGGAATGTGACGAAGCTACAAGTGTCAGGTAGGACGCGCGTCTCGCGGTGGGGCACAATTTGGGGGTGGCAGGTAGGGCAGGGCAAGGGGCGGGAGGAACCCCCCCCTCTCGGCGGGGGGGGGGGAGTGCATGTAAGACACAGCACCAGGAGAAGGAAACTTTTGGCTGCACGCTGGACGCAAGAAATCTTTCTCCCCTTTCGCTCCAAGAGGTTGCGCAGGCGCAATAAGTCTCACGAAGACTCATTTCTGGCAGAGCTTGGAAGAGAGAAAGATTTATTGCGTGCAGCGTGCAGCCAAAAGGTTCCTTGTCCCTGGTGCTGTGTCTTACGTGCACTCCCCCCCCTGCCGAGAGAGAGAGGGGTGCGTTTGGAAGAGACAAGGAAGCGTGTGCCCGGCTGCTTCTGCCGCTGAGCCCGGCTAGAAGTTTGGCTGTCAGCTCAGGCAGCCCGCGAGAGTTTCTTCCCCCTCCCGCTTCGCTTGAGAGCCGGAGGAAGAAACAATCGCGTGCCCAGCTGCTTCTGCCGCTGAGCCTGGCTAGAAGTTTGACTGTGAGCTTGGCTTCCTCAGGCAGCCCACGAGAGTTTCTTCTCCCTCCCGCTTCGCTCGAGAGCCGGAGGCGGGGGAGGGTCAGTGGACACAACACCGGGGAACGCAACGGAGGTACAAGTCCCAGGTAGGACGCACGTCTCGCGGCCCCCCCCGCCCCACCCCCCCCCCCCCCCATTTCGCCCCCCCCGG
>QLTV01000047.1:684989-696756 GCA_003457575.1 Thermophis baileyi | reverse complement strand
CCCGGTTACACGACTGCCAAGCCACTCCCACCCCGTCAAATGGCCGCCAAGCCACTCCCACCCAGTCACATGGCCATCACGCCACTCCCACCCGGTCACATGGCCATCAAGCCACTCCCACAAAATTAAGCCATGCCCACAGAGTGGTAGTAAAAAAATTTGGAACCCACCCCTGGGCCCAACATGTTCCACCTACCAGAAATGAGTCTCTGTGAGACTCGTCACACCACCACTGCTGCCTCGTGGAGCAGGACTCTGCAAGGCCTGTTGTGCTGTTGCATGCACCAATGGCAGCAGGATCCCAGCTGTGCCGGTATGATGAAGCTTGCGGCAGTCCTGCAGTTCGTGCATGCAATGGCACAACAAGCCTTGCTGAGTCCTGCTCCACGAGGCGGTGGTGGCAGGGAGGAGAGGCAGCGGCAATGGGACATCCAGTCCCATGCTCGCCACCTACTGCACCCCCCAAATAAGCCCCCCCCCGATAATAAGGCCAAGGCCATATTTCGGGGTTCAAAAAAATATAAGCCCCTGTCTTATTTTCGGGGAAACACGGTACCTAGCTTTGTTTTTCAAATAAGGCTTAATACCAGAGTATTGTAAGATGGCCAATGTGACATCAATTTTAAAAAAAGGACAAGATGATATGGGAATATTAACAGCAATAAAATTTCTAAATTCCTAAAAATTGAGGTATTAATAGGCATATGAGTAAAAGTGGCACTGAGCAACTTTTGAGTGGCATATGTGTAAAAGTGGCATTGAATCATGGTGGCGCAATGGTTAGAATGCAGTATTGCAGGCCAACTCTGCCCACTGCCAAGAGTTCCATCATTCTGCCTTCCATCATTCTGAGGTCAGTAAAATGAGGGCCCAGATTGTTGGAGGCAATATGATGACTCTGTAAACTGCTCTGTAAAGCACTATGAAGTGGTATATAAGTCTAAGTGCTATTGTATAACCTGGATTTTCAAATGGCCTTTGATAAAATTTCTCACCAAAAGATTCTTCAGTAAACCTATAAAATAAGATGACTTGGCTTTTTACAGATTGTTAACTGATTAAAAATGAAAAAGTTAAGATCACAAAGCAATGGGCAATCTCCTCAATAGATAAGAGTAAATAGTATAGTTCCTTAAGGTTCTGTCTTGAAATCAATGAGGCAATGAGTCAGCTAAATTTGTAAATTTTCCCAAACTACTCAAGGCGATAAAAGGCAAAGCTAATGTGAGTGCTTCAAAAGAATCTTTGTGAAATGTGGGAATATTCAATCCATTAGAAAATAGGGCAAAAAAATATCTCTCTCTGCTAACTTCATATATGCATTGATCTCAGCTTTCTATTAAAAAAAAAAAGCAGAAAAGAGTTCTAGAGTTAGAGTGGACAGATAAATGAAGAAACTAACTCACTGTCCAGCAATTGTGAAAATAGCAAATTCCAATCTTGGGTTCATTAGTAATGCAACTAAAAATAAAACTTCCAATACGGTATTGTCTTTATTCAGATCTATGTACATCTTCATCTGAAATACCGTGCACAGTTCTGATTGCCAATTTTAAAAAAAGACATCACAGAGCTAGAAAAATGCAGAAGCAGGCAACTAAAATGATTAGGTTGAAATATTTTATTTTTAAAAAAGTCTTGAAGGTTTGAGGCTACTTAGGTTATAAAAAAACTAATGATTGAAATGTATAAAATCATGCCTAGAAAGGGGAAAGTGGTTGAGAAGAAATGCTTTATTCTGTTATAACATTAAGAATAGTGATCTTTTAATGAAGCTGAACTAAAAAAATTCCAGAACATTTTAGAAAAGACAACAAAATTTAGAAAAGTCACTCACAGAAAGCGTAATTAATCCACAAATATGACAATCATCAGTAATTCTGATATTTTAAAGGAAGTTTAGATACATTTATGGAGGACATAACTACCAAGAAATAATAGTCCTAACAGCTCAAACTATTTCCGAGTTTACTATTTGCAGGGAAACAATGTCAAGAAAGGGGCATGTCTCCATCTCATCTCCTGTGAGTACCCTAAGGAAGCCAGCATTCTTTGGCATACAGAAACAACGAAACAGACCCAACAGTTTTAATAGCATATAGTATTTTTAATTAGTCCTATAATTAATCTCATATTAAAAATAAACAATATTACCGACACATCCCTTAGAAAACTATTTTAGTAAAAAAAGTTTCACTTACAGTGAACTTCAAGGGTTAAGTTTTTACATGTACTAACAATATTCCTTTTCATAAAAAGATGGCTCTGCTTTTGTTAATTAAGGCTTCGTATAATACTCAAGTTTACAATTAGGTTAATTTGTTTAGTGTTGAAAGTATTGTCACAGATGTGCTCCAAAATAGCAAATTCTTAATCACAGAGGTTCACAAACTGTGGATTCAAGGCATCCCCTATCCTAGGGTTGAAAGCAACTTTGTGGGAATGGGAATTTAAAAAACCCACCTTGATCAGGCTTGGACACCAAAGTTTAAACAATGGGAAAACTCACTCTGGGATCTCCTGCTTTCAACATACAGGTCACCCAAGTGTAAGAATCCTTGTGATATATACATGAAAATTTAACTATATAAACATATTCGTTGCCCAACCTTATCTTCAGTAAAATTCATTTTATTCATCGGTTAAAAGTCTGAACATATCAATCACAGTAGCACAAAGTCCGACAATTTCTGCTTTACCATAGATGCACTTTTATAAATTCTCTCTCCTATTGGAGAATCCTGATTTTTCCAAAGTACATTACTACACTTACAGCAAAATCAATATAGAAGCCCAAGATAGCCAAACAGTCTTGCCATAATAAATTATATGTTTAAATATGTCTAATTGTAACTATTTCACTGGGCACCAAATCATTCTAGTTTTTAGAAGTGAAAACAAGCTTTTAGGTAATGCCTTTTGCTACTTCTCCAGTTAATATATCTTGATATATTAACATATTTTAGACTAATAGATTAGAATTGTCATATCTTTGAAACTTAAACCTGGGACAATAGAATTAGCTTGAGAGACAGCAACTAATCATGGATAAATAAGGCTCTGAATCCTGGTTTCCTCAGTTCCCTTATCTAAGAACCAATCAACAAACTACAATGGCTTATTTTATTTCTATACTTGCAAATCACAAGTAGCCAAATACATTCTATGATGCATATATTTTTGTGAGAAAATTGTTTTCTCATTCCACTCTCACATTCCAAGAGCCGCAGGAAATGACTATAGGTTTCACATAACATAACAATAACTAAAATGACATTTATAATCATTAATTTACTGTGCTACTTTTCTATGCTACCTAGAAAAATAGAGTACCAACAGTAATTTCCATATGATGAAATTTAACTGAACTTCAAAAGATAGGGTTTCACAACAGTTTGCTTAAAAAAGCTTTTGTTGCTTAGAAATTTAATTAAAATCTAGAACTGTCATGTTTTTTTCTAAAGTAAAATACTATTTGTCATTAGATAGTGAAACAACTCAAGGAAAAAAACCTATGGTGGCCAAGAGTGAAATAGAAAACTTAAAGAAGACAATATGTATGTCAATAGTTAAAAAGTTAAACAGGTACAATGAAGGGATGGAATAGCTTGTTAAAAGTGCTTCACTAATGGAATAGGAATTTGGTGCAGAGGTAAAGCACCTGCCTACTTTCCAGACTGACATTTTTGGGTCCTCCACTATTTAATCCTGAAGGGCTGAAAAAAACTAAAGCAGTGACATTTTTACCAGTGTAAATATCTATAAACTCAACTGGCAGCAAACTTCAGGTTTTTGCCCACTTGAACAACGCAGATGCCCACTTCAACACCAATCTCTGGCCTGCCGAACACGGAAGAGGCAAGACCCCCCCAAGCCCCGAGGAAAGGGCCGCCGTATGAGATTTGCGGGAGGGGCAGGGCAGGCGCACATTCGAAGGCGGAACACACCAGGCCAACGGCAACTGAGAAGCTGGGGAAAGCTCAACGGGTGAGTAACCAAGGAAGAGCACAGCGAGGTGGAAGTGAAAAAACGCTGCACAAAGGAGGAACGCGGCGGCGGCATTCCGTAGTCAAAAACAAAAACAAAAAAAAAAAAAAACACAAAAAAAAAACACAGAGAAAAAAAAAAAAAAAAAGAAAAAAAAAAAAAAAAAAAAAAAGGTTGAGGTCAGGGCCCAGAGGAAGAAAAGGAAGAGGCCGAGTGATTCTTGGAGCTTTGTAATGCGCTAGAAAAACGGGCCGAAGGTGATGCGGGGCTAATTGCCGGCTGCCGGCAAAAGACGCCGCCGCCGCCGCCGCCATCACATTGCGCCGCCAGCCTTCGTGAGGGGCCTACAATGGAAGAGCAGGAGAGGCGGCCGCGGCGCGATAAAGCCAGGCGGTTCTTAGCTCCCCTCCCTTTTCCCCCCCCCTCCCTCCGCCGGTTCAGAGGAACCCGAAACAACACCCCACCGCTCTGCCCGACGGCACGCTCAACCTCACTTGACCCGGTTCAGCCTCGCTGCGCCACAACCTGGGACCGGGCCTGCTACGTCCGTCCTACGTTCATGGCTCCTCGTAACCTGTGGCTCTCCGACCGTCTTCGTCCCCTCCCTTCCCAGACAGGGCAGAAGGTTTCCCGCCCCTCTCGCCCCTGCTCACCCCCCACATCGCTCGTCCCGCAGTCAGACAATCATCCAGACAGGCCCCGGCACCCTCGTCCATCCACCCTCGCGAGCCCGCCTCTTCCGGATCCGCCGCCGTAGAACCAACGTCATCCACCCTCGTTGGCTCGGCTTTATCTCCTAAACGGGGCGCGAGGGCGGCCCCTCCTCATACACTTTCCATGCGCCCCTCCCCACGTCCAGCCAATCGTTAATTGTTCCGGATTACGTCCGTTGCCATAAGTGAACAGGCGAGTAAGGAAACAGTTAATTCGCCCCTTAATTGGACAGATTCCTTTTTCCAGATGAACCGCCAGAGATGTGAGCACCTATTACATTTTGTTGCTCAAACTCGTTTTGCCCATTTATCTCTGTCCTACCAGCAATAATTAAACCGGTTTAAAGCGGAATAAGGCACCCAATTTCAAACAACCAATAAGGCCCATATCATCTAATTAGAGCTCTCCTGAAGCTGAGACGGTAAACCAAACAACCCCGCTTACACCGATTAAAGCATAGCCTGTCCAAATCTGTTTGAAATCTCAAAGATAGGAGAACTCTTTTCTTTGTAAGTATTGCCTACTGTGCCAGTATTTTTAATTATTAGTTTCCAAACACAATACTTTGGGGATAGATCAATAAATACTACTGTACTTAGTATGGCTATTCCAGGGCTTGTATGACATGCTAACAGCCACTAGACCTTCAATTCCTCAGTAAAGCATTATCTCTTATTTTTAAGAAAATAAGGATCATCCTCAGGCACCTTTTGAAGCAAACATTACAGATGCCCATAGGAATTTTTCCCAGGGAGGGAGTACATAGCAGTAGTATGTTTTTATATAAGATTGTTTTAAAACAGGTAACATTTAGAGGGTTCTTTGAGGGCTAGAAAAATATAAAGATCAGGCAACCATAACATGCTCTGTTCTTGCCTTATAATAAATATAAAGTTTTAAAAATAATTTAAATTGGTTATGGATTACCAATTGTTGGATTATTAAGATTAAGTACCCAAATATTCACAGGTGACCTTGGTTCAATTATTGTCCCTAAACCTGTTTATAAGTTTCTTATTGTGCATGTTGTCTACAAACTCCGAGTTTGGCATATAGCTGATTAGAATTTGATCCCTGAGTTTGAGAGAAAACTTTTACCCTTACAAAGGGGCTTCTTTGTCCAGCTAAAAATATGAACCACTACAATCATCATTCAGGCAAAGCAAAAAGCATTTATTAAGGCGTATCAAGTCTTTTTATAGGGTACACAAATAAATGATGTATATGTTTGATATATGTGATACATCAGAAAACAAGTGATCAAACAATAAAAGACACTGATTACATGTGATACTTGAACAATAGAAAATATTGATTCTAGGTAGTGTTCCCCAAAAGTTACAAATTTAAAGATTACATTTCTCTTTCCCTGCTGGGTGTGTATTTTAAAACTTGAAAGCTTATTCAAGGACGTTCTCTATTGTTTAGTGCTGAAACAGTAAGTTTTCACATACCAAAAGAAATGGCCTTGACAAAGAAGAAAAAAACATGATTTCCTGAAGTTAAAAATAAAGACCTAAACTGTCATGTTAAAAATGCTAATATCTTTTAAAATGCTACTAATGAAGCCTAGACTTCCAGATAACAATTCCCTCATTTTGTTCTAAAATTATTTATAGTTTGCTGAACCACTATTATATTTAGCAAGTGTGTAGTTAGCATTTGAAACTACACAGGATCTGTGTGTTGTGGAGCAGAAACAAAAAAGTTGTTGCAGGCAAATACAAATAAACAATTGCATAAGATAACATTGAAGTCCAACAATGAGTACAATGTATTAATAACGCCAAGTAACATTTCTTGAAAATTTTGCAACAGAAGCAAAAGTCCAACAGAAGTCATGGTTCCTTGAAAGTAATCAGTTCAGTAATCAGATTTTTTAAAAAAGTTCATCAGGCAAGTTCCAAGAGTCTAACAATCTCCACCTGTGAAGAATCAAGGACTCTTTCCTTTCCACAAGGACAGTGAATTTGCTTAGTCAGCAAAAATCTGGAAGGATCTTTTAGGTTGGATCAAGAGTCTTATGCTGGAACTTTTAAGCAGCACACATTTTTGCTGCTGGAAAAGAAGGTTTTAGTCAGAGGAACTGTAGAGCTTGCACTGCCTTGCAGAGCCCTCTGTTCTGCTTCTGTAAGGATAGAAACTATTTGGTAATAAGTTCATTCCGCTCAACCATGGATGCACTGAAATGGCAGTGACAACCCCCTTTGTGCATTCTTGGCCTAGAAGAAGTTCCTGGACATTTTCACATTTATAAGAATAAGCCAATCTCTAATAATCTAAGTAACATGATGTCCTTTCACATGTAGTTGCTGAGAAAGACAAAGAGAGGCACACGAGGTTGTCAATTAGAGATCATCCAGAAGAAGCCATTCCAAGAAGCATTGTAGTGACATTGCAAGTCGTGGTCCCAACATTAATAAGAAAATTCTCATAGGCAATAGCAGAGGGAACCTGAAATACTGGTACAAAGACTGAAAGGTAATTGAGCAGCTTATTTAGCAGCCTGTTCAGCAAAATCAGGATTTTGTAGAGGCTTATTAGTAAGATTTGAGCAAGGTTTCTATACCAGGTTTATGGTCTGCAAACAGTTATTTTGGCAACTTCTTCTGTAATCTCAGAAAACAGAGTTGAAGATTCATAGTTGTATACTGCTTCGGTGTCACATTTGGAGTAGCTGGAATTCTCTACTTCATAAGTGGCTAAAGCTTGACATTTGAAGAGTGGACAAAATTTATTCATGAGGAACAAAAAAGATTAATTAAAAAGAATAATTCTTGATATTAGAACAGGAAAAATAGTAGTAGCCAAAGCTTTCAAGTACCCTTTTGAACCAAGAGTTAAAAACTAATGGGATATAGGTTGCTTTTTACTAGTCAGAGTCACAAAATATTTAGCCAGCCTGGAAAATGCTGTTATCCAAAGCTTACAAATATCTAGAGTTCCTTGTAAGGGTGTCAATCTGGAGTTTGATAGAAGGTAGAAGCAACTGAAAAATAGCATCCACCCTTGCAGTGAAAAGTTCTTTTGTGTTCAGGTATATAATATAATCCAAGTAAATGATTTAAATAAACTGGACTGCAGCTTAGCTGGTGAAGCTTTATGACCCCATTTTGTGACACTAGAGAGTTAAATCTTTGGATCTCTGAGGTAGGATTCAGCAGGTTTTAAACATACAATATCAGTAGACGAGCAACCCCAAAATGATTCAGGAATATCTGTAAACAGAGGAGGTAATTGAAAAGGCTTTAATGTAAACAGTAAAGTTAACAGAAAAGTTTAATGATAAAGAGCAGTTTAGACCTAAGATTTATAGTGGTTGGTGTCTCTGTTTACGGACTTGTCAGGTAAAAGAAATGCATGCTTTATTCATAGATTTCATCAACATCAAGTTCATTTTTCCCTATTTCAATTATCGTTTCCAATCCCTGCAATTCAAAATTAACTTTCCTAGGATGCACAGTCAACAAAGAGCAAGTTCTGCATCAAGTAAACACCGACAATCTTTTCTCTCAATTTATAATGTAACATAAGACTCATCTCTATCATAATGGTCAGTAGGAAAAATTGTAGCTTCATTAACCAGTGCTTTTCCTTCCCACAGGGTCTGGGACAACTTACTGTTGCTGGGTGAATGTGACCAGGTGGGCTGTGTGCTGGGTCTGCACAGAGAGTGGCATGGCTGGATCAGTGCAGATGACTCGGCACGGATGACTCAGCGCAACCAGCTCGGCATGAATGGTGGGCGCGGACAAGTGGGCACAGCCGGATCAGCACAGAACAAGTCACCACAGCCAATTGGACATGGGGACAACTTGGCATCCCACCAGAAGAAACCCTTCATGTGCCGGCTGACGGGATGTGGGGAAAAGGACAATTTATGATGAGGGGAATCATCGCTGTGGGACAATCAGACCAAGTGGGGAGGGGAAGAGACACTTCCCCTCACCAGAAGAAACATTGTCCCATTCCAGACCCAAGATGCAGTGGGTTTGTGGAGCTCATAACTAGGACTAGCTTACCCCAGCAGGTGCCTTCCCACTTCCCAGGATGGGAAGTACAGCCTGGTGAGCACCGGGACTATGCACCTCAATGAGCCTCCATCCATGTCCAGATTGTGACCCTGCTGCTGCCATTCTAGGGATGACTGCTTGGGATGTCAGCCAGAGTGCTTCAAGAATGGGCTGTCCCTCTGCCTGCAGCATCCCCTACAAAGAAGGGAGGGGGTAACAGTAATTTCCTAAACAACAACCCCGTGGATTAGGCTGACAGAGAGAGAGGGAGAGGGAGAGAGGGAGGAGGAGGAGGAGGGAGGTGCCCCCTCAGTTGCACAAACACTTGCTCATTCCTTTCCCTGATTTTTATAATTTCAATGAATGCTCCATTCTCTATTTTCAGTTTGAGAGGTTTCATTCCAAAATTTGAGAGATGGGTTCACAACACTGCATAAGGGGAAAGATGGAGAAACCACGCTGAGCATGTGAGGATGCTTAGTGCTGAATGTGAATTCTACATTTATTTAGAGTTGTATACCCTTACAAAGTACAAGTCCTTTCACAGCAATCTCACTGAATTGGGAAGGAGCTCATCCTCCACCCTATTTGCATAAATCCAGATAAATGGGGAAAACGAAAGGAGGAGGAGAGGGGAAAGGGGGAAAAGAGGAGGAGGAAGCACACACACCCAGTTCCACAAACCCTACCATTCTCCATTCTCATTTTTTTTTTTTATGAGTTTCCTTTCAGAGTGGAGACTGGGTTCACAACACTGCACAAGGGGAAGAATGGAGAAACCACATTGAGCATGTGAGGATGCTGAATGTGAATTCTACATTTTTTTATTTTTATTTATTTTGTCAAGCATGTATAAGGTAACAGATATAAGTATAAACCAGGGGTGGGTCCTGGATTTTCCTACTGCCGGTTCGCTCAGGGACGCGACGCGCGGGCAGGTCGTGGGTGCGTGCACGTGCATGCGCAGTACAAAAAAAAAGCTGTTGCTCATGCACAGAAGCAAAAAACAAGATGGCGGCACCTATGATGCCGCCAAGAGAACCGGCTCGGGGGCATGGCAGGCCTGGGTCACTGCCGGTTCCAGCGACCCAGGTCGCCAAGTTACTACCGGTTCTATAGAACCGATCCGAACCGGTAGGAACCCACCTCTGGTATAAACATGATTATGAGTACAGGAAATGGATATGAATAAATGGGGGACAGTAGGACAGTAGGCACGTTGGTGTGCTGGGAAAGGATTTGTAGTTCGTAATGATTTATAATTCTAAATAAATGTAGAATTGGGCTGGGCTGGGAGGAAGGGGAAGATGTCCTATAAAAGGTCTTAAGGTTGGCTCAGGGCCATCACCTCTTCCTTCATATTTTCTCCTGCTACCTATTGGGCACAACCTAATGCTATACATCTTTAAGTACCAATAGAAGCAAGGTGAGCAGGTTTTTTCTTAGGATCCTTGCTGTCACCCAACCTCTCAGTCTCCTGCTGCCTTGCCTCCCAGAAATGTGTTTCTCAGGCTTACTCCCTTCCTTTTCTGTAGGGGAAGCTGCAGGCAGAAGGCCAGCCTTTTTATGGAGCGCTCTGGCTGATATCCCAAACAGTCATCCCTAGAATGGCAGTGGCAGGGCAATAATCTGGATGTGGATGGAGGCTTGTCACGCATTTAGTACAGGTGCTTGTCACACTGCATCTCATCCTGGGAGGCGGGGCTGGCCTGTTTGGGCAGGTCAGCCCTAATTATGAGCTCTGCCACTCCACTGCCCCTTGGGCCCAGAATGGGACAGTGTTATATTGTTATAACAATATATATAACAACATATTACAACAGTGTTATATAATATAAAAATTTCATTAAACACTTCACAATATTCTGTTGTTATCATCAGCTGAAAACCTTTCTAAAACAATACATAATTGTTTAATCTTTATCTGAATGTATTTAAGCATTCCTGTATCAATCATATAAATTCATGTATGTGTTCATCATTATGCTCTGCTAGTATTTAAGTAATATTAACCTTCGTATATTTCTATCCTTTTGCCTGCTTTGACTCACATGATACACTTCTCAAAGTAGGACCGATTTATAGCTATATTTACCATGTGTAACAGTATCATAGATAGATAGACAGACACATACATGCATACATACATACATACATGTATAAAACTTTCCAAAGAACATTTGGATTCATCATGGTGTTTCAGGGATGATTTTGTTTGTTAAATTCATTTGCTACTTATCTTGCCATGGGGCTATTCTAGATGGCCTACAACAATAAAAAGGAAGAAAAGAAAAGAGTGTAAACAAAACAGAAGCAAAATAATGGAACAATAAAATAAACAATAAAAAAGAAAAGGAGAATGATGACAAAAAAATGGATGGGTGGAGAGTAGAAAGCGGGGTCGTGGTGGTAGGTGGAGTCTACTAGCAATCCACCAGCCACTTCTAGTATGGAACTCCCTCATTTGGTCCCTAGGCCAATGGCAGAGCCACGTTTTCAGGCTCTTATGGAAGGGTAGGAGGGTGGGGGCAGTTCTAGGGTAAGAACTAGTGCAGTTCTTAGAAACCCCCCTAGAGCATGGGTGTCAAACTCGTGGTGTCATGTTGCCATCATGTCATGTATCACAACATTTTTCTCCACGGAGCTGGGATGGGCGTGGCCTGCTCGTGACGCATCTGGGCCGCAATTTGACACACCTGCCCTAGAGGGAAGGCTGTTCTAAAGGACGGGTACTGCAGCAGCTCTTCTGGATTCTGATAGTTGGAGTTCTTTGATTGATGGGATCCCTAGAGGCCCTCTCTGCCTGCATGAATAGGACTGCCTTGTCCTAGCGGGATGAGATAATTCATCAGGGAGCCTGGACCTAAGCCAATAAGAACTTTAACACCTTGAATTGCACTCAGAAGCAGACCAATAACGAGTGAATTCTTGAAGATACCCAAGGAGCCACAAAGACTGCTTTTGCTGCCATACTTTGCATAAGCCAGTGGTTCTCAACCTTTCTAATGCCGTGCCCCCCCCACCCTCCCCCCCGCCGTGCCCCCCCGCCACTG
>QLTV01000047.1:658807-684919 GCA_003457575.1 Thermophis baileyi | reverse complement strand
CGTCCGCCATTTGGGCTCTTTTACCATCTGCGCATGCACAAAGCGTTCTGCGCATGCGCAGAGGGTAAAAGAACCCAAATGGCGGCATCCAGGCAAGTGGGTGAAGTCTCCCGCTTCTGTCGCTACTGGCTATCCGGCGACCCGCAGGCACGGCCGAACCGGGAGCATTTCACCCCTGCGAGTGACGGTGGCACCAAGATGACGGGCTAACGCACGCGGCGACCCCTGTGAAATGGTCGTTCGACCCCCAAAGGGGTCGCGACCCACAGGTTGAGAACCGCTGGCATAAGCTGAAGCTTTTGAATGATTTCAAGGGTAACCTGTGTACAGCCATTGCAGAAGTCAAGATGAGAAATGACTAGGTTTTGAGTAACTGAGTGCAGGGAGTCATGATTCAGGTAAAGTTACAGCTGGTGCAAAAACCAGAGCTGTGCAAAACCTCTCCTTGTCATGCCCACCACCTACATTTTGAGCAGGAGATGTGAGTCCAGGAGAAACTCTAGGTCAGTGATGGCGAACCTTTTTCTTCTTGCGTGCCAAAAGTGGGAGCACCAGCACACAACCCCCACAGCGCGTGCCACACTGTGCATGCACGCATCCCTGTGCACGCACGCCCCCCGTTGGGCTGTTTTTAACCCTCCGGAGGCTTCAGGAGCCTTCCCTGAAGCCTCCGGAATGCGAAAAACGGCTCAATGGGCAAATCGGAAGTCTGTTCCGAACTTCCGGTTTGCCCGTTGGGCCGTTTTTCGCACTCCGGAGGCTTCAGGGAAGCCTCCTGAAGCCTGGGGAGGGCAAAAACGGCCTTCCCCAAGGCCGAAAATCAGCTGGCCAGCGAGCGCAGCATGTGCACTGGAGCTGACATAGGGCAATGCCTCGCGTGCCCTCAGATATGGCTCCACTTGCCACCTGTGGCATGCCATAGGTTCGCCATCCCGGCTCTAGGTTGTGAACTGGGTCTGAATGAGTAGTGCAACCTCATCCTGAATTAGAGATGATAAAAACCTGGATCCTGAGACTCCCTGCACACAAAGCAACTCAGTATTGCCAGGGTTCAGTTGACTCTTGTTCTTCATCCAGGTCCCTACAGGGACATCTAGCCTCCAGACATTGTGAGAGGGCAGAGATAGTGTAACGAGTTGCCATGTGTAGAGGTATAGAACTGAGTATCATCAGTATCTTGATGAATTTCAACCATGGTGATGAATAATCTCACGGAATACTTCATGAAGATGTTAAACAAGAGAGGAGAAAGTCTCAAGCTCTGTGGGACACCATCAGCAAGTGGTTGGGAGCTGGCTTTCTCACTCCCTATCAACACTGATTGGGACAAATTTTGGAGTGCAAAACTGGGCCACCCAGTCCCAACTCACATGATTGGCCCCAAAAGATACCATGACTCACATTATTGAAGGCAGCTGAGAGATCAAGGATAGTGAGAATGGTTTCACTACCCTCATTCTGCTCCTGCCAGAGATCATGCATGAGTGCAACCAAGGTTGTTTCTGTTGAATAGCTAGGCCTGAATTCTAACTGAAAGACATCCAGGAAATCTTTCATTGAGGATCCCCTAGAGCTGCTGAGCAACCACCTTTTCTACCAATTTCCCCAAAAAAGAGGAGATGGAAGACTGAATAAAATTGTCCAGGTAGGTGCAGTCAAGTGAGAATAAACCAGTGCCTCCTTAAAAAGTCCCAGGCATGTCCCCTCTTGAAGTGAGGAATTTATCATTGCATATATCCACCTGCTGGTCACAATCCTGGAGGCTTTCACCAGCCAGGAGGGACACTGATCTAATTGAAGATGGTTGCATTGACAGTGCAGAAAACCCTGTCCACTTCCTTAGGTCCAGCAAGGTCAAATCACTCCCAAATTACTTGGCAAATCCTATCTTATAAGGACTAACACCTCGCAATGGTTCTAACTTGGAAAACTCAGAGTGATTTTATATAACAGGAACAAATTCTTCTTCCCAGTTCTGAAGATGATTACCAAGGCCCCCTCCCCCTGGCCTAGAAGGGGAATTTTATATGTCAAAATAGTGGCTGATAATGAGAGCGGATTCAAATTAATGTTTTGCACTTTGTTTCCTGATGAACAAATAACAAATAGGCAATAATTAAGTCTGTAACTGATTTGGGCAATCAAGCCTGGTGTGCCCTCTGAGTTTATTTCTAAAGAATGTCATTCAGAGCAGGGAATACTTAAGGCTCTACATGGCTTAGGACCTGGCTACTTGGTGGAATATCTGTCTCCTACAATATCTCTGGTCACAGAGTTCCTTCGGTCTGGTTTCTGTTGATTAACCAATATCATTGATGGCAACCTCAGAAGTGCATCTTCTCTATACCAGTGCTTAGCTCCTGGAATGAAATTCCCTCCAAGTTCTAGATGACCTCCACACTGCTGTTGATTGGAAGAATGTTGAAGACATGGCTGTTCATTAAGTTCTTTGGTGAGGGAGATTGTGACTTTTGCTTTATTTCCTTCCTTTTGTCCTTTTGCCATCTATTTTTTTTCTTTTTACTTGGTTTTATTGTAATTTTTTTGTTTTGAATGTTGTGAGCCACTGAAAGTTGTTGAACATTGGGTGTCATACAATTTAAATAAAAAAAATAAAGAAATCTTCTTTTCTAATTTTTAAACCTGAAAAAATTGCAGAATATTACCGTATGTAGAATACTGAATAAAACAAAGATAAAACTGGTGTGCTACACATGCCTAGTAATTTCTTTGCTGAACAAATTATAAAACTTACCCCTAAATAAATAAGGGAATTCCAATAAAGCAGAGATAATATATGTAGATGTTGGATTGCCTGCTACAATATTATATTTCTGATTGTAAGACAGCATAATAATGGTCTCTGACGAGATGGGCAGCAGCACAATACATACATACATACATACATACATACATACATACATACATACATACATACATACATACCATACCATACCATACCATACATACCATACATACCGTACATACATACATAAAACCAGAAAAGAATGGCATGTAGGAATTGGCAGTGAAATGTTTCGAAGGATGACTTAGTTTGGAATTCTGCTTTCAACACATTTGAATTTAAAAATATACTGTATTTCTGTATGTTAATTCTAAATGTAATGGTTAAAAACAGTTGATAGAATATTTTCTATGCACATTAATTTTAACTACATTTAACATTTGTAGTTAACTATAAATTTTATTTCATCTATTCATTGTGTAGGAAATACCTACAGCGTGGTCCTTTCAGCAGTTCCAAGAAAGCCCCACACCAATTTGCCCTACTCAGGTGACCCTGAGGACACAGATAAACCTCCAAGTGGCATCAAGGACTCTCTAAAAGAATGCAAATGACCAGCTGTCTGCAAGGAATATAAATCCTTCCATTCCCCACCATCCAGTCAGAGCTGAAGAAGCTTCTTGGATGAGAAGCGAAACTTCTTCAAAGAAAAACAAGAAAGTCCAGTTGCCTCTTGAAAAAGCACCTTTGGGACATTATATTGGAAATGTGGAAAAAATGAAGGGTCATTTTTATCCCATATGGTGGACTTGTAAAAAAGCTAGAAAATTCTGAATCCAAATATATACAATGATATAAAAGAATTTTAAAGATTAACATTCAGTTGAAAACAGAGTTTTTTTTCATTGAGACTTATGAATAGTAAGTAAAAAAGACTCATAGAAGATTGGTTTTTCTTTTTACCTAGTAACATTTATTTCCTTAATCTTTATGAGCAGCAGCTAATGAAATAAAGCACTAACAAGGAAATCTGCAGTACAATCAAAATCACAGTATACTGTTGACATTCTTAAATGTTGCAAAAACAAAAAAGAAGAGCCATAGATTTACTACTGTGGAGCACATAGTAAAAGCCTTGCATAAATAATTCATTGCTCAAGTGATTTCAGAAGCAGAGGACCTGATTTCCTACTTACAGTCTTGTTGCTGAAAAAAAAAGTTATCTTTGTTCAAGCAGCAAAATATCCAACAGCACAACTTGATATACTGTAGTCCTATCAAAGGAGAAGAGAGGCAGACCTGTATTCTCCTTTAATTTAACTTTCATTTTGGACCAGCCCACACTGACTAAAGATGCCAAGTGAAATGGAGAGGGGCAATGAATAAAAACACAGTCTATTAATTCAACTGAGGATCTGAAAGATATAGAAAAATAATCGGCATAAGAAACCTTTTTATACCACCCTGCATCAGAATCAAGGCATTAATCCTTGCTGATGTGAAAATAACTTTTCCTGATCTGAACACCTCAGATTTTCAGAATTGAATGAATAGCTGATAACTTAATTTTGATTTTATAAGACCCAACAATGAATTGGAATATTTAGTGAAGAAACTGAATAATTTTGATGCACTGGCTGGTTTTAAGATAAACAAAAAACAAAAATTAAGAACATAAATGAGAAAGTCAGATTTTAAAGTTAAGAAAAAGATTAAATATCTTGGAGGTACATTAACTAATACACATTCTTAGTTATTTCAAAACAATTATGTGACAGTTTGGAATGACATTAAAAAAGACATATTAAGATACAGCTATCTTTGTTGGGAAAAATGTATATAATTAAGATGTATATTTTACCTAAAATGTTCTTATTCCAGATGTTACCCATATTGGTCACAGATGTTCCATTTAAACAATAGCAAAAATATATTTCTAAGTTTATATGATAAAAAAACCAAGAATTAAATATAAATTGTTTTAGGATGCAATAGAGAGTAGAAGATTGGGTCTACCAGATATAAACTTATATTTTCACACTTGCTTTTGGTTTGGATGAAGGAAAGGGTGACCTTGAAGAATAAGAGGCTATTAGATTGGAGAACCATGATTTGAGATTTGTTTGGTATGATAAAGCCAAAGTGAATGCAGATTTTAAGAATAATTTTGTTAAGTTTGTTTATTTGTGTCAGAAGCATCACAATTAAAATAAGGCATACTATACAACATAAAATATAAAATAATACAAGATTAAAACATGTAGAAGTTAAATAAATATTGCCCAGAAACTAGCAACATTAATTGCGTTCTGTCATGCTACCATGGAGTGTTCAAATGTACACTGATCAGGATACAAGGGACGGGTATAAATATGTGTTGTCTGGTTATGTTACAACAATCACAAAGGGAAGAAGACACCAGATAGCCCCAAAGGGAAGAAGACACCAGATAGCCCCATTTATTCAAAGTGTCTCTGGATCTGTTGTACCCATGCACAGTCTATTCAATGATTTCCATATTTTCCAGCTTTTGCCAGACCCAGATGCCAACTTCTCCATTGGTTCCATCTAGTGTTGGTTCTTTGTTGCTTTCCATAGGTCCATTCTGCTTTCAAATTTTTCGAAGTGTTCCTTCGATCTAAGGAAGTTTTTTCTGGATTTTAATCTCTGACGAGCTGGTTGTAGGCCATAGAGGGGAAGATGCCTAGATTTAGATGATTTAAGCTTGTCTCTGTATGCTGTTTCTTCTCTGCGAACAACAGGTGTGGCAATGCCAGCTAGGTGGTAGATCTTACTAGAGGGGTAGTTTTAAGGTGCCTAGTAATAATTATGCTAGCTTCATTCAGAGCAATATCTATTTTCCCAGCGTGTATGCTGATTTATACAAGACTGGGCAGGCATATTCGCCTGCTGAGTAACAATGAATCAAAGCTGTTGTCTTAAGGACCTTTGGTTTTGCACCCCAGGTCAATATCCAGGGTACTAGAGCTATCTGGCACCCCAGGTAGAGTTCATTAATTTCTGAGAATATTTCATCCACTACCCTTCAGTTTAGCGTTTGTACAATGCTGTTTATATGTTAGGACCCTATCTAGGGCCCTAAATATTAATGGCTGTAGCAATGTTCCTTTCCTGCTTATTGGAAGGCACATACCTGCGTTTTTGCTGGATTTGGTCTTAACTGGTTATCACAATAGTATTGATCCAGCTCTACCAGGGCTTCAGTTAAATGTTGTTCCATCTCCTCAAATATTTTGCCCTGTACAGCCATTGCTCAATCATCGGCATACATATAGTTATTACTACCTTCAGAGAGGAGCTGATCACTCATATACCGGTAAATATTAAAAAGAATTGGAGCCAATACACTACCCTGTGGTAAACCGTTCCTTTGGTTCCTCCATCTACCTCGCCTTCCCTGAAACTCCACAAAAAAACATACAGTTCTGAAGCAGATCTGATATTTGTAAGTTTAAAATCTTTACTCATATCATAAACTTTCTGCTTCAGTCTTCTAAGATTGGTGGTATTATATGTGGCTGTGAGATCTATGAGTTCCTGTTAGATTGCCCTTTTGGAATTCATCTTCGATATACTGAGTTAAATTCAGAATCTGGGTAGTGCAACTTTTTTCAAGGTGAAGTCCAACCTGCTACAATTTTGGTATACAAATGATACAAGGCAATTTTGTATCATTTTTTCAAATAGTATGGCACAAGAGAGAAACTGAATCGCAATTCTTAGGGTTATTGGCCTCTTTACCTGTTTTTAAAACTGCTACAACAATAGCCTTTCGCCAGACACTAGAAATCTTACATTGTTCCAAGCATTCATTAAACATTTCTAGTAGCTTTCAGTCCAAATTGCTTTATCTGTTCAATAAGGATGTCATCCAAACCAGCAACTTTCCGTGGCCTACTTTTCCTTATAACTTCTCTCAGTTCTTCCATAATAAAGGGGGAACAATAAATTAGTCAGTTTATGCTCATTTCTGTTAATCTTAATCTTGTGTTTTGATGGCCTTTGATCTGGGTTGCCGTTCTTAAGAAGCTGACTGGCTATTTGGCCTGCAGTTATGTTGGCATCATCTCTAATGTGAGTTGGAGTGGACTCTAGAGGGAGTGGCTATTGGTGCTCATGTCCAGTTCCTCTATTGTTTTAATCCAGCTTTCACTCTTAGCTTTTCTTAGCTTCAGTTATAGAAGTAATTAACCGCTGGCCTGCATTCACTGGATTCATTCAAACTACTTTAACACATCGCTGGATTATATAATTGCCTACAGATATCAAGTCTGGGTTATATTCTCTGCACCCCCTTCCACTGTTAAATGAAGCTGGTAATTTTTTGGCATGTAAAATAACCAGGTTCTTAAAATCCATGCACTTTATTATTTATCCCAATTTCTGTCATCATCGGGATACCCCCAGATAGTTCTGTAACTATTAAAGTCTACAATAATAAAATTTATTACATCCTTATTAAATGTATTACATTCATCACCCTTGATCTAAATTAGTGGTGGCTTATATACTGAAGTGGCTGTACAGTTGCTGAGCTCCACAAATATTACTTCTATGTTATTTATTTCTGACGTTGCGGACCAAACCTAGATACCAGGTTTCACAAAGACCATGCTGCCGTACTGTCAGTCAGGCCTCTCTGCTACTAGCCGCATGCTCTATATTTTAGCTCTTCTCTGTGGATATCCTGTATAAACAGGAGATCAGAGTTATTTTTTTTTTTGGCACAAGTCCCACAATAGTTCTTATTTACTTGCAGACGGACACTCGACGTTTATTGAAATTATAGTAATCTGTGGATCTTAAAAACTCCTTTGTGGGATACACATATTGTCACAGATAGAAATGAGCACCTCACTATGCTTCGGATACTTCTAGATTAAATGGATTTTTAAAACTTTTGTTTCATTTTTTGTTAAGTGTGCCATCCTAAGAGTCTGGATTAAATACAAAACAAGGCTTTCTTCTAAGACACTTCTTTGGTTGTTACCCCAAGGAGGTTTGTTTTAAAGACACAAGAAAGCAGAGATGGCAAAACTAATTAAAAAGAACTTCGCTAGTTTTGTTTCCATTTGGAAACCGCTTTTGAACTTCTTTGCTTCATACTGAAAAAATGAAACTCTAATTCTAGGTTTTGACAGTTAGAATGATTTTGTTATTTTAGAAATAGCTTGGAATATTGTGAAGTGTAAAGGAAAAGGTTGAGGGTGTATTTTTCTGAGGTTGTATTTGAGTGGTTTTTTTTTTATGGTACTGAAAAAAGTTGAAAGTTATAACTTTTTTCTTTTAGCAGTTCTCCCTTTCTTTTTCTTAATTCTTTAACTTTTGTTTTTTCTGTATTATATATTTTTTTATTGAAACGTAAAAATATGGCAAGCAATTTTAAGAAAAATTTTAAGAAAAGATAAAACACCACTACAGAATATACTCAATCTGACAAGGCTCCTTTAATGTACTTTTACATATATCAGATAAGGCCTTACAGAGTTACACTCTTCAGAAATTTACAAACCATTCCCCTAAAAGAGATAGTTTTTATCATTCTTCTGTACTGAAGTAGGCATGATTATTATAGCATAACAGAACAAACATTTGATAGGAAGACATGCCTAGAACTGGAGGAATCCAAGATATCTAATATTCTTAAATCTAGTTGTATGAAGAGGCCACATTCTGTTTCCATTTCTTGTAGAGAACCTTTCTGATAGATAAAGAGGGCATAAATTTTGCACAATGTGAATTTATTCCCTTAAAGAAAAGAAATAAACTTATTAGATCTTTTATTGAAGAATGCTAAAATGTGTGATTTTTAAAGAAAAATCTGTCAGATCTTAAGTTAACTTTTTAAAATTCTTTATCAGTTCTTCATGGCAGTATCACTGAAAAAACAATTGAATCTTAAACATTTCTGGAAAAGTAAGCTAATGTGTTAAATGTGCCCATCATTCTATATTCATCAGAATTAAGAGACTCCAGGCACAACTGATCCAAATCTAATTTAACATATTATCATCTTATTAATATATAGTTCATGTTATAGCTAGCAGATGACAAGAATTCTAAAAATCCCACCATTGTTCTGTAAATACTGGACAAAAGGCTAAAAGAGGGCAGGAAAAAAAGCTACTGAAATGGAAAGCTTTTGCTGCCTGAAAACTCATTGAGAAAAATACTTATTTCAAGTATAGAGTACTGCTCATTTTAACCCACCTCCAATAAACTCTTATAAGAATTTTATGCAAATATTTAGTGTTGCTAAGCAAGGATTAAAAGCACCTTAGCCTCCCAAAATCCCAGTTCATTACGGAAAGGAACCCACTTTTATTATGCATATGTATAGAATGAATGCCTGAGAAGGCTTCTATAATGAATCTACTACACCTGAATCCTGGATTGTGACATTACCTCTGCACTAGACATAGGGCTTATCTTATTTCTGGATTCCTCAGAAAGGTAGTCTGAGTTTGAGAGGCAGGCACTAACTTAAAAAGGGAAAGGCTGAGATTAAAGAAAAATTCAGAACATGCAAATTGCTGGTGCGTGAGCAAGCCTGCCTTCTCATAAGAAATATTTCCCTTGTAGCCTAGAATTGATGGTCTGGTCTACAACTGCAGCTATTCTGTACTTCTAAATAACTATGATTAGTCACTGTGCAAAATAAGAAGCTAGAACAGGACAATGCAAAGGACACTTATAAACATTTCCATAAAAATATCTATACATTTAGCAATAAAACGGAAGCCAGCATATTTGCAGTCTTCCTTCTCTACCAACACTTTGCCCTGATTATTTTCATTACCAAAAAACTAGTAAAGTTTCAGTGTACTTTTGAATGAAGTGAAGAGGTTTGGCATGCATTATCACCTTTCCTGGAAGGATTTTTTTTTTTTTTGCATAAAACATTCAGCAGGAGTTGACCATTTTCCACTAAGTTTTACACTTGAAGAAACTCAACATCTAAAACTTTTCTCTCATTTCTCAATAAATGAAACTCCAGTTTAGTCTAATGATTAAAGCTGCAGTCTAGAAACAGGGAGACTGTGAGTTCTACTGAACTTAGGCATGAAAGATGGCTGGGTGATCTTGCATCAATCACTCTCTCTCAGCCCAACCCACCTCAAAGGGTTGCTGTTGAGAAGAGGAGCAGGAAGGAATATTAGATATGCTATTTACAAAAAATAAAATAAATCCCATTCCATCTGCAATTTGTGAGAGGTTAGAATCTAGGGATTATCTTATTTGGTGCTCCAGCAGGTCTGGGTTATTTTTGTAGTGACCTACCCATTGTCACCTTGTGTTCTTCTTCATTCAACTGTCCCAAGTCCTCTCATTCTGTCTTTCACTTTGTTTTTGACAATAAATTTTGAACTTTCAAATGAACAGATAGTGTCTGACTGTACTGATCTTCTCAGAAGGTGAAGGCAAAGTGGGTTCTGAGATTTAGCATCAGGCACTCATGATACACGCATACCACTTGATATGAAAAGATCAATGGCCCTAAAAGCCAGAACATTGTGACTTTGCCAAGTTAGGACATGATGTTAATATAGTACAGTGCATTTCTCCCCCATTTCCATAGTCATTTTAAAGAAGTGATTGATTACATAAAATCATCACTATAAATATACCTCTGGTTCCTGATCTTACCAAGTTTTACAGAGAAACAAATCATTGTCTATGTGATTATCACTCTCATGCCTATTTTTTTCCCTTTTCCTTTTAGGCTTTATTGCCTATTTCCCCCCCCCCCTCTTTTCCTTTTCTTCAAAGAGGAGGTAGAAGTGTTACCACTGATTTAAAAGACATTCCTTCCCTTAAGAAATTCAAAGGTTTGTGATGGCATAAAAGAACGGTCATTTAGGAATCCTTCCCCTCCCCCTTGCCCAAAATCTAAAATATTCACAAAATGTACACATGCGAAGTTACAAGCATAGATGGAAGTTTAGATTATTATACTTTAACCAGAACTATAATGTGCACTGCTCTGTTGTATTTGCTTCAGTTGCCCCCATTACATTCATTTCCTATTTATCAGCTTGGGAGATTTAATTCTAGGTGATTTCATTTTTTTAATTGTATCCTCCTAATCTCTAATGCAGAACTAGTTTCCCAGCAATATTTGTAGTGAGCCAGTGCCATAAAACAGTTTATAATAAAAAGTAAATAAAAAGTAAAAAGTAGAGGAAGAAAAGTCATATGACTAACTACTAGGATGAGGCTGGGACAGTCCATACTTTTTAAAAGACATAATCTGCATAAATTATTTATTGCCCTAACTGCAATAACTCCCATAGTGCTATGGACATGTATCTTAATTCATTTTTTGGCTCCATCTTTTTTTGTTCCTGTTCCACTGAAGTCAATAGTCCAGCCATGTGTCTTCAGTAGATATGTGCTAATAGGTATCACTATGATCACAGCAGCGTGGTGGCCTAGCAGTGAAGCTAATCGCCTCCCATTTGGAAGGTTGAGAATTCAATCCTAGGTAGCGGCAGATATTTTTCTCTCCCCAGGTACAAAGAAAAAAAAATCTGCTGCAAGCTCCACGTGGCATCAGGAAGGGCATCCAGCCAGTAAGTGCTCAGGTCCATCCAGTCGCCCCGACTCTACCCCAAATTACTTAAGGGATGAGAATCGTAAAAGGGGAGTATCACTATGATCATTCCTGGCCTTTACCAGGTTTTCATAGGTGATACATGGATGTTATCAAGCATATTTTGCAATCACGAATAGAAAGTTTCCTCTCACTCTGTAATGTTTGTGTAAATTTTAAAAAATGTGCATAAAAATGGATTAATGTGAATTAGTCCAGTTCAGTAATGTTTGGGACATAGATAGATCTGACCTTTCAAGTATGTGAAACAGGCACATACATGTCTAATTTAGTTATAAAATTATAGCTGTACTTTTTGATATTCAGGATTAAAATGAAGGATAGAAAAGCCATCAGAGAGCTGGGTCAGTTCCTATTCACAGCTTTATAAAAATGGAGCAATTTGTTTCAATCTACTATTCTCTGTGCCTACTTGAACAAAACAAAACAAAATTAGTCACCTACATGTGTTATAACTATGCCAGAAGCAGCTGGAATTTCTAAAGACAAGTAAGCAAATACAGTATGTGCAGAAGACACATGTGTGTCTTAACTGGTCATATAAGTGGGTTGTACCACATCATATTGTAAAAGGAGGTAATGTGTCAGTGAGTAAGCAAGAATATCAGTGGATGATAATTCTCTGTAGCTACCAGCATCAGCCATATGCAATGACAAAACATAGCAACTCAAGTGCATCAGAAATGCCATCCCTCAGAGACATCATTAGAACCTCTTCAACCCAGTGTTACATTGAAATATGGTACCAGCATCTATGATTTTTTTGTCCTAAACCCAAAGTTACTCAGTGAACTTCAAGATATAACAGTACATTTTAGATTTTTCAGTGCCACGTGTAACATTCTATTCAGTGGTGGGTTTCTACTGGTTCTCCCCGGTTCAGGTGTACCGGTAGCGGTGGCGGCGGGAGGCTCCGCCCACCCACCCGGACGTCATCACGGAAACTCTGTGCATGTGCAGAAGCGGTGCGCGCGCAAGCGAACATCTCCAAACCGGTAGCAAAGGTAAGTGAAACCCATTACTGATTCTATTAGTTCTTGATGTTCATCAAAATGCTTTTTAATAACTTAGTAATGCAACAGTCAATTTATAATACTTATTTGTCGACAATTTTTATCTCAGAGCTAGAAGCTCTATGGAAATATCATGTATGGTGAATAATGGAAAAACTGATCATGCTAATGCTATCTGTAAATTTTGGTGGTAGAGATGTGTTGGATCTAACTACATAATTTGGACAGTTGCTTCTCCGGGAACTAAACATGTACAGGTAGTCCTCAACTTACAACACTTCATTTATTGACCGTTCCAAGTTACAATGGCAGTGAAAAAAGTGACTTGTGGCCAATTTTCACAGTTACAACCTTTGCAGCATCCCTATGGTCATGTGATAAAAATTAAGATGTTTGGCAACTGTTTCATATTTATGACATTTGCTGTGTCCCAGGATCATGTGATCACCTTTTGCGATTATCTGACAAGCAAAGTCAATGGAGAAGCCAGTTTCACTTAACAACTGTGGCTTGAAAGGTTGTAAAATGGGACAACATTCACTTAACAAATGTTTCACTTAGAAACAGAAATTTTGGGCCCAGTTGTGGTTGTAAGTCAAGGACTACTAACTTACTAGACTAAACCACAGGTAGGAAAAGTTGGACACATCACCAGAACAATAATTCTCTTTTTACTTCACTATAACATATTAAAATTGACTAAATAAGAATTTAGAAATAGCAGCAATGTGGAATTTAGCATGTTTATTCTAGCTCAGGCATGTGAATGTTTGCTGTTGAACACCAATTACCATAAGCTGACTTTTGGTAATGTTGTTACAGCTGCTGAAAATTGCCTTCAAGATGTTGCTATTCCTCCATAAAGGGTTCTAGGCAAACTGATCTCCATCTGGTGTGTTCACTATGCAATTATGACTGTATAATTAGGAGCCAGTTTGGTTTAGGGGTTAAGGCACCAAGCTAGAAAGCAAGAGACTGTGAGTTCAAGTCCTGCCCTAACTATGAAAACCAGCTGAGTGAACTTGGGCCAGTCACTCTCTTTCAGCCCAAGTCACCCCATGGGGTTATTGTTGCGATTGGCAAAATGGAAGGAGGAAGATGTGTTGGATATGTTCGTCACCTTAAATTATTTGTAAAAATAATAAAAGGCAGGATATAAATAAAAAATAAAAATATCATCATTGCTATTATCATCACCACCATTGGCCCTAAAACTCTTCTTTTTATGCTGTATGTCTTGTATGAAGTTTTATTACTGTGGCTATTAATATGAAGGTATTTTGTATTGATGGGGTGACATTATGGTTTGATGGTTATTATAACACACTGCAATTACTCTATTAGTCTTCTTTTGTTGAAGAGGAATACTTGATAAAGAGTTAATGTAACAAAGCAATAAACCCTCACATATGATGAAGACTTCAAAAAGTCTCAGTGAAGAACCTTCTTGATCAACAATGGACATTTTTTTTTTTAAAAACCAACCCACCACATTGAATCAGATTCATACCCGTTTAACTGCTATGAAACTCCTCCAAGAAACCCAGAAAATTGCAGTTCAGTGAACTTGCTTTTGGAAAATTACAATTGTGTATCAGCAATTATGTTTTGCTGATTAAACCAATTAGAAATGGATTAACATTTGTTGTATAGAATCTCCCTTGTCATAATTTGATAATCCAAAATGGTCCAGTGTACATTCAATTCATAAGAAAGCTCATGACACAATATTAGATCTGGGTCAACTCTTTCACATAACTATATCTGCTAAAACATAGATGCATGAGAATTGATTCCAGAGCCTTCTCTTTCACGGATATGTACATTTCAATTCAGCAATGTGACTCTTATCCCTGAATAACAGATTCAGCAAACCTGCCTATAAGAAAATGCTTTGGAATGTGTATAATTCTGAGCTCTGGGTGATAGGATTGTTCAGTCTTTTCATTTTTGCTTTTCCACTACAGGGAAAACTGTTTCAAAAATCTATTTCAAACCAGGATTTATGAAGACTTAAAGAAGAAAAAAAGCATGTTTTGTGTATTAAATTTGTTTGCTAAATAGCAATATGCCTATAATGTTGTGAATTTATGAGAATCCATTTTCAATGAACATGTAAGTGTGGTTCTAATTCCCTAGTATGTATCTATGTATCTATATAAATCAGTTATGTCACAAGTGAAAGAAATGTCACATGGTGATGTCAGGTCAGAAGAGTTGTAACAGAGTTTCAGCAAGAAAATTAATAAGGCTTTTTGTACATTAAAGTGTGCCTGACAACAAGAATGAAAACAACAGCATGTCTGTTGTTTCTGTTCAAACTTCACAATATTATCATATACCCAAATCAGATGGAGATTTCAAAGTGCTAACAGATTAATGGCCTATCAAAAACACAGAAATCTGGTTTTATCCAGGCATGTCTTAAAGCCCGAGTTCTTGCTTTCTGAGGGGCCATTTATTATAAGTAGGTTTTTAAGAAAGTTTCATAGTTATGGCTTCTCGTAAAGAGAGTAATTCGGTGAATGCTCCCCACAGATTGACTGCCGCTGAAATGTGCTATTTCCTGTGAAATTTGTAATTCAGCAATGAATATTCTGTGGGACAAAAGCTTTCTGTGAAACCCCAATATTCTCATTCTCAGAAATTGGAGCAATGCTGATTATGGACATTTTGTATGTGATTTCAGATAAGAAAAGTGACTGACATGTTTACACCAATAAAAGAAGATACACTTGGGATTCCTGGCTTTTTCAAACAATTACAGAGAATTCTGAGAATTTTCCAGAGAGGGTAAATGACTATAAAGCCATTTGAAAGTACCCTACAGTCCGATACCTTTAATGTTCAAATCAAATCAAATGACAATGTATGTTTCAACTATTATCACATCCTTTTTAGAACATGATGCTAAAAGGCTAGACAAGAATGCTCCTAGGCTTCAGAAACAGATATCTTATTGTCTGGAGAGAAATATTTATATTCTAAAGAGATTTAAAAAATGAAAAATGATCCCTGTAGTGATAGGTATTTTTAAACACCTCTAAGCACAGATAGACAACAATATTTACTGGCAATGATGAACTGCTTAAATTACTGAACTGCTTGGATTATTTTCTTGGATTAGATGTGTATAAAAAGGGCAATTCATGATAAACCAATATTCTTTTCTATTTGTTTGGGCTTGCAGTCTCAATGTTTGTCTGTCACTTGCACCTTGAGTTGTGCTGATCTTCTCCTTTTTAAAATTAGATGTGCTCAAGAGTCCATTAGAGAGCTTGTTGAAAAAAATGTTCTGCAACCCCACCCCAACCCCTGCTGTTTCCTCCTCCCATTTCATTTTAGATAAGCCACTCTTTTTTGCTCTCATCAATGGTTTCTGTAAAATTGGGATCATTGTTCATAATAGCGGCATCTGCACTCTCAGCAGATTCTGCCCCCTTGGCTTCATTGGTATGGTAGGTTCCCTTGTGGCGGAACATGTATCGAATGAGGAACACCAGGGTGCAGAGAATGGTGAAGATCACAACAGCAATAATACCTAAGAGAAATGTGAGAGTTTAACAAATTAAAAATAAGGGGGGAAAGAAATATTCATTCAATAATATATTGTAATTAAACATACTTGCAGTTTTTCAAACATTTCTGCTAAATTTGACATTGCTAAAATATTTATTTTGTCAAGCCACCTTATATCATTCATTTAGTAAGAAAAATCTCACCAATGAGATTTAATTATTTTTATTAATAAATTAATATATCTTAAGTGGCAACCAGACAAAATGGGTATGAATTTGTGGTTCATATACTTTAATAATTTCTTTACTTCACACAGTGAGAATTACGTACATTAAGTGCAATATTAATATTTTGACATAACCAATCCAGTTCTTTACAGGTTAGCCATCTTCCTGTACTCTAGGAAAGATGATGGATTATGCTGAAAACAATTATTTTACCTGCCCAACCACCTCAGTCTGAAAATTGTCATAGTGCCTAGTGAAGCACTAGAAAGTCCCACAATCAGTCGCCACAACAGGAAACCAATAGACCCAATTGTTTTGAGTAGTTCTCATTCAGAATTAGGCATAATGGGAAAGATACGATGAAATTGCATTTCATCATTGCAATCATTTTGCTATCTCTCATACAAATCTCCATAGTCATCTTGCCTCATCTGAAAGGCCTCTTGATGAATTGTGATGATAATACATTTGAAGTTGCATGCATGCATGCGCATATCTGTGTATGTGTGGGGGGAAGAGAAAGAGAAAGAACGTGATGATTAATGAGCTAAACTATGATCACAGAGAGTAGAAAGAAGAATCTCAGACGAGATAGGAACATTGTGTTTATATATCTGCACAAATGTTATTATATTTATTATTAAACTTATATTCTGCCCATCTTGTGTAGAAGAAAATCTATGCAGCTTACGATTATGAAAAATCAGAAGATAAAACATTAAAGCATTACACAATAAATATTAATACTAACATTGTGTTAGAATTGACAAGATGGGAAGGAAGGGAACAAAATGTGTATGGGGAAGAGGTGGAGTCTTATCTTACTCCATTAACCACCTCCAGAATGTCAAGTCCTCATTAGGACCCTACACCAGTTGGCAGAGCCTTCAAGCCCTTTCAGAAGGCCAAAAGTGTGGGTATAGATATCATCTCAGATGGCACCAGTTTTCAAAGGATGGCAGCCACAACAGAAAACTGGACCCCAACAGCCAGAATTCCTTGACCAACTGGGTTCCCAGCATGCACCTTCTGCTGGTGTGCGTAGCATGGGCCAATACCATTGGGATGAGACAATTCATCAGAAAGCCTGGACTCATGCCATGAAGGGATTTAAAGGTAAGAACGAACCCATTGATTTGGACCCAGAAGAAAACCCGCAACCAGTGCAGCTTGCGGAACAGTGGTGTAACATTAACTATCCCAGTGTCTCCAAAAATTGTCTGTGTGGCTGTATTTTGTACCAGCTATAGCTTCTGAATACTTCTGGAATAGTCGAAGCAGGAGATGACCAGGGCTTGAGTGATTGAGCACAGGGCACCTGATTCAGGAAAGGGTGTAACTGGCACACAACAAAAAGTTGGGCAAAGGCTCTCTTAGTCATAACTGCTACTAGGAATGCCTAATCACAAGTTCAGGAGAACCCCCAAGTTGTGCCACAGTTCTGTCTGGAGATATTAGAGATATTAAATCCGAGATCCCAAAGCTCCATGGTCCCAAAGCCACTAAGTCTTACCACAGTTCAACCAAATCCTTTGTCAACCTCCACAGCCTTCAGGTGCTGTGACTGGGCAGTGACAGCATCTCTTGGGTCACCAGGAATGGAGATATAAATGATACTGAGTATCATCAGTGTACTGATGGTATCTTATCCCATCGTGGCAGGTGATTCGTTATATGAAGCTTAATCTACTCTACCAGAGGTTTTCGTATGGGGAAATGGATATTATCAAGAAATAGGACTTAATGGAGGAACATTAAATAACCACCATACAGATGGAAGAATAGAATAGAATTTCCACCTAAATTGGATTATATTATTGTTAACCTAGAATTACAAATTGTAGAAGGAAGGCAGTATTTGTTATCAATATTCCTTCTTCTTGATTTAAGTACTCCATTTTTTTCTTTAATTGATTTTAGTTGCTGACAGTTCCTTTGTTTGGAAAGACTGCTTTATTCTTAAATTAATTTTACATATGCCTAATGAAAACAATCTCTGGCTCTTCACCTGTTGTTTTGCTCTCATTGTTTGTTTAGCTTCTCTTTAAGCATGAAGTTAAATTTGCTCAATGCAATGTATGAAAAAGTAAGGATCTGATTCTGAATCTGAGTATTATTGGTTGAAATTGGCTTCATGATGAATTTACTTTGCAGAAACATTCCAACTTGAGACAAGCTATCAAAAACCAACCATGAAGTTAATCCATTTGGACACTACATTCTTTTGGTGAATGAAGTTAAACATTCTGTTATATCTTTACTTAGTAATCAAAATGAGTTCATTAAAATGTTATTTAATTTTTTACCTCTCAGTTTAAGCACATGGAATTGTTCATCAGCACCTTATATGAAGAAAGTCTCCCTAACATCACGGTGACTGATAGTGATTTAGTAAATTCGCTAAGAAAATTTACATAATTGATAATGGATTTAAATCTAGAGCTTTCTAATTCTAGCCCAGCATCTTAATTATTAAATTATACTTGAATATTATGAAAAGAATGTTCACATATTATGATCACTCAAAGAGGTTATAAAATTTTCCAAAATAATTTGATCAATCTTAGGTAACTATGTACTCATACTGAAACTTATATTAAACTAACTGAATGTACTTATTTGTGAGTTCAAATAGATATATACTGCTTCCTTACCTCCAATAATTGCTGAATTTCTGTTAACACCACTTCCTATTACTTGACCATTGTAAGGAAGATCAGCACCTGATGTAAAGTGAAGCATAACATTTAGGTTGTATTTTTTTCAAAGTTTGTATCAGTCTAGGCCAGAACTAAAATTAAGTTATCCTTGAATATTAATATTAGAAGCATAAAGGAAATAGAAATATGAAATAACGAAGTTTCTAGTATGGCATTAGATGCCAGAAGGCCAGAATGGACTCAGTCAATCCACAGGAATTCCCAAAGGGAAAGTCTCAATTTTGCCATAAACTTACTGGGCAGTAGAATGTCCTTACTTCCATGTGGACTGTCAGTCATTCCAAGACACTACAGGTTTTAAGGAAGACCATAGGTTAACAGCAAGCACAGTGACAGACATTAGTAACTAAAGGTATATAGATAAGAGAATATTGAATTATAGATTAGATCTTGGAAAGTACATACTTCCCTTGCTTAATGCTAGAGTTACATTCCTTAAAAAGCTTGCATAAAGCAAATTTGTATGAAGCACGACTTTGAGTCAATAGGGGAAAAAAAAGAGTTATGGGATTTGGTGTCAGTTTCTATAACTCAAATATACTCATATGTGTTTAGAACTTTATTCTTAGGCCCTATGTTAATTAAACATTTTCTTCCTTGTTTGGTGCTCTATGTACAGTACACTTTATCCATCTTTTCTATAGTTAGATTTCTAATGTGTACATTTATCATGTGCAACAAAAGAAGCAGAATGCTTCTTAAATTTTTACCAGAATTCTTTAGTAGAATACTATGAATTTTATTAGGATTCTTCATTATATTGCACATAGCTTAAAACCTGGTTGTTGGGCTGAAGGTTCTTGATCAGCATAGATGAAATATGATATGTCCAAATTAGTTTCTAATGTTTGGGATCCTTTTTCTTTTCATTTTGGGGAAGGGTATTGGATGTGATCAGGGTGAAATGACTGGAGGGTAGTGCTATCTCTTCAAAGAAAGAAGGCCTGGAGATGTAGCTTCTGAGGGATTGGCTATCTCCTGACTGATTGGCTGCTGTGGTCTACACCCTTCCATTCAGACATGTGCATTTCTTCTCTGGCTTCCAGAAAAAACAGAATTTTACCGTACTAACATATCTGTTCTTTTTGTTTATTTCTGTGGCTCAGTAACTTGAATATTGACCTAATGGAAAATGGGTTAGCATTTTTACAGATACCCAAATGAGCTCCAGCAATGAATTGACAGGAAACAGTATGACTTCTTAAGCAAAAGGAGGTAACCAGTAAACGTCTGAAGGAGTAGAAGACAAGGAAAACACAATGAAAGATTGCCAAAGATATAAAGTTTCTGGGATTGGAATGATAATTAAAATGGCTACAAGAAAGTATTTAGAATGGATGAATGGTTCCTTTTATGTCAGGGTTGTCCCTAGCAGGACATGAAGACCATAATGGAGAGAGCGCCTGGTTTAGCATATTTTCTGTTTTATCTCTTGATTATTTTATTTTATTCATCAAATTGATGTAGCTGGCCCCCTTTCCCAGAAGTGACTCTGGGTGGCAAACGGTAACCAATTTTTTTGCTTGGGAGAAGGTGCATCCTTTCTCCTCTTCTTGCTTTTGTCACCAATTAGTCAGAACATTCCTGCCCACTGCTATAGCAGCAGAATTGGTACCTATACAGTATAGTGAGACATTTTAAACTATTGGCCTGATAACAGTAGAACAGGAACATAATGCCTTTTGGGCTCTTCAGGAAGCAAATATATTGTATATAAAGTGAATGTTTCCCTCCAAAATAATTTTATCACAGGGAGGCAAACACTGTAACAACATTGGGGACTGACAAATGCATGCTATTTCCATACTAGGATAATTCATTGTTTTTCATAGAAAGATATTGACATAGCACAAAAAGAAGCTGCAAAACATTCCATTCTTATAACTTATGTCTGTATACAGTATTTATTTCCAATAACAATTTTATTTCTTATTTTAAAAAAAACCTTTCCTCTTTATTTTATTGTCCTCTTGATGATATGATTTAGGGTTTTGGAAATTAGAATTCTAGCCAGTAGAATGTAACAGAAAGAGATAAATAGAGAATTAAATACCACTGTTAACAAAGAAAAACCATTAGCACAGATTGTGTAGAGCAGGGGTGTCAAACTCGTGTCGTCACGGCATCATCACGTGATGTATTGCAACTTTCCCCTTCGCTAAAACAGGTGTGGGCGTAGCCAGCGCATGATGCATCCGGCCTTCAGGCCACGAGTTTGACAGCCCTGGTGTAGAGTGAAGCAAAAATAGATGTTTATTGTGAATCATTCTTCAGGCTACTTTTGCTGACTGCCTGCTGCCTGCAATTTGGCAGTTCAAATCTCACCAGGCTCAAGGTTTAATCAGCCTTCCATCCTTCCGAGGTTGGTAAAATGAGGACCCAGGTTGTTGGGGGCAATATGCTGACTCTGTAAGCCACTTAGAGAGGGCTGCAAAGCACTGTGAAACAGTATATACGGTAAGTCTAAATGCTATTGCTATCTCTTCCTTGATTATTGCCTTTTTTGCTCCATTTGATTGATATTACATTCAAACTTGATCAATCTTTTGTTTGAAGTCAGTAACAAAACATGTCACTATTAAACTATTCACCAAAGTTGAAACTTATTCACCAGATAAGATCAGCTCATTTGGAATTACATATTTAGCATTGAGGAGGGAAGAACCAATAGTCATTACTCCCTTTATTCTTTAAGAATTCAGCTTTAAGAATCTGCCTTCCAGACTAGCATATTATGCTCTGGCTGCCAATTTCACTAACATTTCCCACTTGAAGCAGGGGCTTCAAGTTGCTCATCAGCCTCACACATCATTCTGACAATTTATTGTTCTATTGCACTGAAACTATATCTACATTTCATTTATACATACAATTAGCATGCACAAGTTTAATGCAGGTATTTTTGAATCATCATGAAGGATAAATGTATAATGAAAAATTTGTTCCATTCAATTCTTTTAAAATATGTTTTGTTAACATGTTTTAAGCCTACAGTGAAATTAGAATCTCACACCAAAATTTTCGCTTTTCAGATTTTTGTAATATAATATATAATATATGCATAGATGGGAACTGCTGTTGTCCTAAGTCCCTTTTGTAGTAGCCTGATGGCTGTCATCAAAGTTAATGCCATCACCATCTTTCTTGGTTTCTTATTATTTTATTTATATAATGCCAAAATAATTTCAAATTCCTATTGTTTAACAGAAATAAATTGATCAGTTTTATTTCAGTGAAACAATCTCAGCTAAAAAATAAGTATCCAACAAACAAAATTGAAGTGTTGAGGGAAAAAAAGAGTAGTTAACTTATTTTGCAAGGTAGGACATTACTTTAGAGAAAATTAAGCCCTCTTCCATATGGCTGTGCATTTCATTTCCAAGCCATAGCAATAACTTCTGCATGGTTTTACAGTGACAAGCAACTATCCCCACTTTCCCCTTTTTGTGCTCATTTGTGCTCCTGCTTTCCAGCTGACCATAACAGGGTAGCTGCAAAGCCTCTCTTCCTTTTCGCTAGGAAAGCTTTAGGGAACAAGACATGGGCTCATGGAACTTTGGCTTCTGAAGATACAGCAATTTTGGCAATAGGATGGGACAAGGAAGAACATATTTTATGTTATTTGCCCCAAACCTATAATGATCTAGGCTATGTGCAATTAAATAACTACCAATAAAAGAGAATATTTGTAGCTCATGGATGAAATGAAGGGTCCTTGGTGGTCTATGAGCTTGTTTTCTTGCAGATGTTTTATTACCCAACTAGGTAACATAATTAGTTCTAGTCACAGTGCTGATGATGTTACCTAGTTTGGGTAATGAAATGTCTGCAAGAAAATAACCAAGCTCAGAAAGCACCAAGGACCCCTCAATTAAATAATTCCTAAAATACAATTCAAAAACCCAAGCATCTGGAAAGAAGCACAACCTTTCTAAAGCAATAAAATATACAAGGCCCCTACTGACTCTAGTCCAAGAGCTGGGGAACAGTCAAATATTCAGGGGTTTTTAAAAGGCGTCCATGGTGGGGCCAGATTAATAGAGATTTTTCTGTGACAGAGAAGAAATCAAGTGGTATTGTTTAATGGAACATGCCAACTTTGTCCAATTATAGAGCTCGGGCAGAAACCATAACAGCCAGGCGCTCCTTTAAATAATTAGCCCCAAGCCATAAAGGTCATGCAGATTGCCCTAGTTTGAATTCCAGAAGAAATAAGTCTTAAGTATACTAAACTATTGCATGATCTTCTTTACATCTTTGTAAACAAATCACTGTCATAGCATATAACAGAACTTTGTTGACTTTGGACAATTAAGAAAAATGCAACCTGATTAGTACTTTGGTAGGAAACACCTGGATAATATCTGGGCAGTAGGCTAGCAATCCTTATGATGTTCAAGTGGTGCTTCAGTTCTTTTGGAATTTCACCCAAGGCGCCTATTACTATTGGTTCTACCCTTGCTTGCCTTTGCCACAGTCTTTCTAATTCTATTTGTAGGTCTTTATATTTTATTATCTTCTCCAGTTCTTTCTCTTCTATTCTGCTGTCCACAGGCACTGCCACATCCATTATCCATACTTTTTCGTCTTTCTTATCGACAACTGTTAAGTCTGGAGTGTTATGTAGCAGGTGCCTGTCTGTCTGAATTCTGAAGTCCCAGAGCAATTTAACTTCTTCATTTTCTATGACTTTCTCTATTTTATGGTCCCACCAGTTCTTGCTTGCAGGCAAATGATATTTCTTTCAGATCTTCCAATGCACCATTGTTGCTACTATGTCATGCCGTTGCTTGTAGTCAGTCTGTGCGATCTTCTTGCAGCAGCTTTCCCGGTGGTCCACTGTTTCCTCAGCTGTTGCTGTTTTTTCAATTCTGGCTTTATATGCATTTGTCCATAAGGCTTGGTCTTGTGCAGCCAGAATTAATCCCTCAGTCTCTTTCTTTAACTTTCCTGCTCTTAGCCATTGCCAGGTCTTGTTATTATCTGCTTTCCCTGCTATTTTCTTAATGTACTGGCCATGCAGTGCTTTGTCTTCCCATTCCTCCATTCTGTTCTTCATTTGGTCTTTCTTGTAGGCCAGTTTGGTCTCTCCAGTAGTCAGCAAGCCTTCCTGGCATACTAACTTCAGTGCATCTTCTTCATTGTCCTTCAGATATTCTTCCAAAGCCCTTTTTTCTTCTTCAACCATCTGATGTACTTGCAACATTCCACGCCCACCTATTTGCCAATGTTGCTGCGAGGATGAAGGTCATGATTATTGTCATTATTTTTCTGGTCTTCCTATCAATTACTTTTAGTTCTGCTTGAGTCCAGTCCCCTATTCCTGCTGTGCATCTAACAACTGGAATTGCCCAGGTGTTATAATAATGTTATTTCCTCCATTGAGTTTGGACTTTAAGATCTTCTTCACTCTCTTGATGTATTCACCTCTAACCTTTTTCTTCAGCATGCTTGATGTTGTCAGCTTGAAGGATACCTAGGTATTTGTAGTACTCATCTTCATCCAGGCTCTTGTTACTTTCGTGGGTCATCTTGATTCCTTCAGTTTTCACTATTTTTCCTTGTTTGATATGAGTGTGGCACATTTCTCCAATCTAAACTCCATTGCAATATCTTGGCTATATATGTGGACAGTGTTGAGCAGCAATTCCATTTCAGGTGGAATTTTTCCATACAGCTTCAGATCACCCATTACTACTATTATTACTACTACTACTGTTGTTGTTGTTCTTCTTCTTCTTCTTCTTCTTCTTCTTCTTGTTGATTTAATCTTCAATTCAATTTACAGTCTGGGTCTGGTAAAAACTTAACAATTAGTCCTAACTAACAATCTAAGGGCTGTTAAAGTAACATCTGTGTATACAGGCAGTTCCTAGTTAGGTGGTTTTTTGAAAAATCAGAATATTCAGGTCTGATAAATTCAAAATTGCCAGTTATCTAGTTTATCTAATTTGGTATTGCTCCAAGGGCCCCTGTTACTAGTGTTACAACCATTGATTTCTTCCTCCACTATCACTCAATTTCAATTTCCAGATTGCGGTATTTTGTTATTTTTTTTCTAGTTGTTTCTCTTCAGTTCGTGCATCACCTGGTATTGCAATATCAATGAACCAGACTTTTTTCTTTTCCACAATAGTGATGTCAGGTGTGTTGTGGGCCAAATATCTGTCTCTTTGGATTCAAAAGTCCCACAAGATTTTGACCTGTTCATTTTCAAGAACATTGTCAACTCCCAGTAATTTTTCCTGCATTCCAACCCAAACTTCTGGCAAAGCTTCCAATGTTTGATTTTGGCAAAATGACGTTATAATCAGTTTGTGAGATTTTGCTGCAGCCACTGATAAGGTGATCCCACTGCTTCATCTTTCTCACTGCATAGGCGGCATTTGCTGTTGTTACTGACATGTTGAATTTTTGCTTTCATGGAGCTGGTCTGCACTGCTTATTCTTGGGCAGCAAAAATGAATCCTTCAGTTCCTTCCTTCCTTCTCCTCCTCCTCTTCTTATCATCATCATCATCATCATCATCATCATCATCATCATCATCATCACCATCATCATCATCCATATAGTCAGCCAGATGTTTAGACGGGATCTGACATTTTGGTCCATCTATCAAACCCTTTCGAAGGACCTGAGATCGGCACACATTTTTGTTTATTATATTAAAGGTATTATCATAGAATTTAAACTGTTCTAAGTAAAGCTGCCTTTTGCAATTGATTGATGTGATTTTGTCAGTACCAATGATCTTCAAGTGATGCTCCAAATCTTTTGTAATTGCACCCAAGGCACCTAATACCTTTGCTTTTTTTGCAGTTGTTTTATTTCTATTTATTTATTTATTTATTTATTTATTTATTTATTTATTTATTTATTTATTTATTTATTTAATTAATTTATTAATTTATTTATTTATTTAATTTATATGCCACCCATTGACACTGGGTTGGATTCCGAGCCAGCTTTCTGCCTCCTGCCAGCCCCTTGTCCCTGTTGTGCCCCTTGGCATTGAAGCAGAACCTGGTACAGTTCTGCCCTTCTGCTCTAATCCATGGAGAGGAATCTGTGCTCATTGACAGGATAAGAACACAGGCTTTGGCTGTCTCTCATCTCCATACTGACCCTCAGGGCTATTTACAACTTTTGTTGGATACCAATCTCACCATGCCTTTGCCTCTGTTGCCACAGCTTTTTCATTTTGTGATTTTCTCCATTCTTTCTCTTCTGTTCTGCTGATTCTAGATATTGC
>QLTV01000047.1:636122-655419 GCA_003457575.1 Thermophis baileyi | reverse complement strand
ATAAAATTTTCTCATTGAGTATGAAATTGGGTCTTCAGGGTAAGGAGACATGAAGAACTTTCAACTGCAGGTTTCTAAAAATCTTATTAAAAGGAATGTCTAGAGCAGTGATGGCGAACCTTTTAGCCAACGAGTGCCCAAAATGTGTGCACGCGCATGCCCTAACTGAAAGGTGCATGCACACGCGCACCTACGGACATGCACAGACATGCCAAGACCCGAAGACCATCTGGCTGGTGGGAGGCGAGGCATCCTAACACTGGCAGTGTGGCAAGAGATAAGATCTTTTTCTTTCGTGAGCTTCTGTTTCGTCGTTTGCAGGGAAACAGAAGCTCACGAAAGAAACGCCATGGAGATCTGACCTGGGGCAACGGCGCGCATACCAGCAGAGAGGGCTCTGCGTGCCACCTCTGCGTGTCATAGGTTTGCCATCACGGGTCTAGAGGCAGCTCTTTAACTCATTAGTCCAGAGGGAGCAAAAGAGATAGGGTCCCAATGAGGTTCTTAGCTATTTAGCTTAGGAATAACAGAATAACAGAGTTGAAAGGGACTTTGGAGGACTTCTAGTCCAACCCCCTGCTCAGGCAGGAAAACTGAGGATGCCAAATCTCAATGGAGGGCCTGGGAAAGGTGTCAGAATAATACTTAGAAGGGACCTTGGGACGTTGGAGGGGACCCTATACCATTTCAGAGAAATGGCTGTCCAGTCTTTTCTTAAAAACCTCCAGTGATCAAGCACCCAGAACGTCTGGAGACAAGCAGTGCCACTGGTTAATTGTTCTCGAGGTGGCGCAGTGGCTAGAGTCCAGTACTGCAGGCTACTCTTTGTTCCATCCATTGCTTCTTGTTTTGCCTTCTGATGCTTTGGAAAATACCTTGCCCCCCCCCCCTTCTTTCTGGCAGTCCCTTAAAAGCCTGTAGCCTATCACACTCTTGGGCAAAGCATGTTAGCCATTTCCTCCTTTCAGTAGTCAGTACATCTATAGTATGTAGATGCAGATAATAAAGTTGAAAAAAAGGTGAACAGCATTTTTACAGAACTATAGATACGTTGAGGCCAGGGGTGACAAGGAGGGGCTGGGAGGGGAGGGGCTGGGCGAAGCGCCCCTTGACATGAGTGACGTCGAGTTGGCCACGCCCACCCAGTCACATTACCACCCAGCCATGCCCACCCAGTCACATGACCACCAAAGTACGCCCACCAAGCCACGCCCACCAAGCCACGCCCACAGAACAGGTAGTAAAAAAATTTGAATACCACCACTGGATCTCTGGACCTGAGTAAGAAGCAGAGTAGATGTAGGAAATCCCTCAAACTATTATACTGATCTGGGGCATCAGCCAATTGTTTTTTGATCTCATCGGTCAAGAATAATTACATCTGATGGACATTCTTAAGATGGAAATAACACAAGTTTCCCATTTTCTCAATAAATAGTTTTATGATTAATATGGAAAATGCAAGAGTAAATAAAAGGAGGCACAAAAATGAATCTGGAAGAACACCAATAACAATAACAGAAAAAAGAATAAAACCACTCCAATCAGAAAAAAAAAAAGGAACCCAAAAGATACATTTGAAAAAACAATTGTTTGTGCCAATGGGAAAAAGAATTTGATAGTATCCAAGAGAAAGATTTTACAAAGGAATATAAAAAGGAAGATATAAACCATCAAGAGAAGTTGGAAACAAATAAATGAAAGGAAATATATTCTAGGAATTATAACAGATTGCTCTTTAGTAATGAGCATTTCATCATCTGATTGAGAAAATATGCGCATCAAAAAAGTAAATTAAAAATCAAAATTTAAAAAAGAAAGAGGGACATATAAAGGAAAGCATGAAAAGATGGAAGACACAAACATATAGAACTAGCAATGTTATCCTAAATGCTACTTTCTCAAACAGTTCATGATATGCAGAAATAAAATAATTCATAATTGAGTAACTGTGTACTTACAATCCTGAGGACTGCTATACTAGGTAATACAGCATACAATCTCCCCCACACAACAATAAATTGAAAAGATAAAGCTTAGATATATGTTTTCATGAAGAAATCAGTCACAATAGTATATGTTTGGATTTGTGATGCTCTTGACAATAAGAAAAAATAATGATGTGCCCTCCTGAGAGCTGTTGCAAAGCTTTTGATCTACAGACTTCCTGTTTATAGAAGATGTTAATAAAGGACTTCATGATGGCCTTTGTTATATATTATATCTTTCAGTGCTGGTCAAAGCATTTTGCTGCCAGAAATGCCATATATTTCCTTCTATTTGTTCTTCCTGGAGCAGGTACATTTATCAGTGGATGGGATGAAGTAAATAAATGCTACATTGGTTTTAGGAATAACTACTAAGGAAAATGATGGCTCAACTGCTATTTCTAGTTTAAAAAGATCACATGGCAATTGATGTCAAAGGATATTTCCCGAGCCTATCAAAGGGTAGTCCTTTTTCAAGTAGATAGGTCTTGGAGATGGTTTGACTTGGTGTAAGGAAACATCTTATTTTCTAGTCTAGTCTAAAAGATTAATACCACATCTGTTTTACAACAGAGAGCCGATGTATAATTACTTTCATTCTGTAGTCAGTCCAACACATTGTTCCCCCCCCCCAAACTGAACTCCAAGGAAAACAATTCCGTAGCTATGCATAAAGAATACAAACTGGCCCATTAACTTTCTTTCTATGTCTCTGGTTTGTGGTTTAAATGATCCATTATTAATTTATGAATAAAGAAGTTAAAATTACTATGGCACTTTTTAAAAAACATCTGAAGTAAGACAACTGGGAGTAAGACTCAGGGAATAACCAGTTTTGGATTCACTGTTACGCACATCAGGCACTCAAACTCTCATTGCTTGTCTTTACCATCGGGACTATGAATTTGTTTGAATCATGGCTGATTATGTTTACAGGTAATCCCCAATTCATGACCACAATTGGGACTGGGATTTCAGTTGTAAGTTAGAACAGTCATAAGTCAAGGCATTCACACAATTGCACCCAATTTTACAGCCATTTTGGGGTGGTCATTAAGTCAGATTATTCATTAACTGGGAGAGCCAATGGTAACAAGGTCAGCCAATGAATAGGCATAGCAACTAAATCAGCCAATGGGAGCTAAACACATCAGAGTCTGTGCAGAGAATCAAAACTGAAGCTAGAAGGCTGGGCATGGCTGAGCCCACTCTGTACTCTCAGTCTACTCTGAACTGCTGAAATGAAACTAATTGTTCTCTCCTGCCTGTAACTGCTGCTACAAAGAAGAACTCTGCTACTGGTATTGTAAATACTCATCAGTTATTCTTGTATATAAAGAAGTTTCTTATTTAAATCAATCCTGCTGCATCAGTCTGCCTGTGTGTGCTTTCTGGATTTAATTTTTTGCAACGAACTCTGATAATTACAAATTGCATTTACCCCCAAAAATGGCAAAAATGCAACAACCGGCAAAAAAGTTGCATATTGCATTCATGTAACCATGGCATGCTGCAATCAGTCATTGATGTGAGTTAGTTGCCCAGCACCTGAAATGTGACTTCATCTGACTTTAAGGCAGGTGTGGCACAAGATTTTATGTTGCCTGGAAGTGCTTTACAGGCTATATGGACTCTCTCTGAGGCCACTGTAAATAAACTGTTCTAAGTTGAGTACTACCTGCAATTTATTTGGAATTTATTAGATCATTTTGTTTCCTTAATAATTAGCAGTCTTTCTTTTTCTTATTTTGATTTTCCTGAAGTAGTATATCTAGCAGATCCTTATACTGTATTCATACAACAAAATAGAAGTTAAAGGATGGACAAATATTGTTTTTTCCAATTGTAGATTTATATAGTTTGAGGCCATACCAGCACTTTTTGAATCATTAAATAGTCAATGAATACATATAGAATTGTTGATGTGCAAATATATGGACATAAACCTATCCCTAAGATGTACACTAAATAATTCAAATATTTTAGAAGCAACTGGAAGTTATCAGCCTTGATCTCAGTTTTTGCAATAAAAAGACTGCATGAAAAAAACTTCTAGATCTTCTTCTTCCTAGTGTTATTCTTCTTCCTAGCGTTATTCCCAGATAGATAAACTTATAATTAAATTTAAAGGAAAATAAGGTGAAGAGAGTTTTAAGTAGTCTTATTATTCTATCATCAGTGTGAAAAGTCATCATGATAACAGAGCAAAATTATCAGTAATGAAATGAGTAACAGCTAACACACAAGATAATATTTTGGAAAACTAATTGTCATTTCAGCAAAGTAACAATGTGGACATAGAATTAGTATTTTATAATTCGGATTAGATGTTAACTCTGCAAATATCTGTTTCAGTTCCTAAATGTCAAGAAAACAGAGATACTTTCTGAACCAAAGCAGTGCTGTGTGTGGAAACAATTCTAAAATATTTTCATTAGTAATACACATAAAGCACTCTCCTATTCTTCATTTCACAAATAAAATGAAGGTGTGTGAATTCCAAAGTGCTCATATAATATCCAGTTTGACTCCAATTTCAATAATAATAATAATAATTATTATTTATTAAATTTGTATGCCGCCCAACTCCCAAGGGACTCTTATAATGGATTTCATTGGACATGGAAATGTCACCTATATATTTGCTAGAATTTTACACATGCCCGTGTTTAGGCAAAATTCTTAGGTATCTATCAGTTCTTTTGTCAGTTCCATTCATCCCTTTGACAAAAATAAAAAAATAAACTGTTTATCAGGGGCAGTAGTTAAAAGTCTTACTGCTTAGCACTCAAAAGACTCTGAAAAATAAAAGAAACAATAATTGTTAATAGCTATGAAAGGATATATGTGATAGTTACAAAAACTCAGTGTGTATTTATGAGAGAAAAAGAGAGAAAATGGTGGAAACCGATAACAAAAGAGAGGAAAAATCTCTATATTTGTAAGCAGTCTAGATCTTACAAATATGGACTGTTTCTGCTATCATTTCATTCCCATTGTACCTGAATCTGGATGCCAAGGGTCTGTTGCAGAAGACATTGGTTGGATGGTTTGTGGATTTGCTCCGCAATTGGATTCTACAAGTTCTCCTTCTGTGTAAATGTGAGAGGAGATATTGGTCTGTCTCAAGGCTGCCTTGAGTGGAGTAATCTGGTTGAACTGCACACGTGACAAGCAACCTGAAAATCCTGGTGTGTTATATTTATGGATGTCTTGATCAATCTTTCCGAGTTCTGAGGAAAAAACAAACAACAGAAATGAGTTTATAACAATTTGTCTAGCACAAAAGCTTTACCGGTACTACCATAGGATCTTGCAAAGATAATGTTTGTGAATGCAATCAAAACACTTTTTATCTCTTGGAATTTACCTTACTATAAGCCTAAGAATGAATCATTCTACAACCTCATTTTTTTCCTTTTAGATAACGTACCTTCCAATTTTTTTCTTTTTGAAAATAGCATATATACATTAAATGCAGAAAGATTTATCTTCTAAAAAACAAGATCAATGCAAACCATAAAAATAATTATTAAAAACATGAAATAAATAAATAAAAGGAACTTAAAATATAATACTTTAAATAGTAATCAATTAGCACTATCACTGTCTTCAAATTTGTTGAACTTTATATAACTGACCATTCCCCAATTTCTTCATATATATAGAATGCAATTTTCCCCTATGTTTATAGTATTTATTCTTCAAGAAAAAAAGCTGCAATTTTTTAAAAACCAAAATTTTGCTTCATTTTTAAAATGTTTTGAATGCAGATACTTAGAAAGGATAATTTCACTCTTAAAGCAAATCAGTTGATGTGACTGCTTTTGCTACAATGATTGATCATGCATAGGAGATTTAAAATATGCAACAAACTATATTGTCCAGCTTGTTTAGGCTCCTCCGGCATCATTATGCAGCAACAATTCCAATTGTCATGATTGGGAAAAGCAGAGAGAGTATATGGATGACAATTAGAAAACTGTCTATAACACAGACTTCTAAAGTTGATGTCCTTTTCTCATTTCTATCCAGTGAAGAATATGCTAATGGGTTTTTCTCATCAAGCACACAAAGAGAGGAAAAACAATCCATCAGAATACATTCAGTCTTAATTAAAACAAAACCATAATCCAAAAGTTCTTCTTCATAGTTGAATTAAAATACTACGCATCAGTTCCTGAGCCAACAGAAATCTAACAGCACAACATTCAATATAGTGATGTCTATTCTGTTTATGCCCTAATCCCCTGGTGGCGAACCTATGGCATGCGTGCCAGAGATGGCACACAGAGCCTTCTCTGTGGGCATGCACGCTGTCGCCCCAGCCTAGCTCCGTCGCTTTTCTCAACGTCGTTTGTAGGGAAACAAAAGTTTGAGGGACTAAAAAAAATGTGTGAACAGCATTCCGCCTTCGTTGTGGTACATTTGCTGTTGCTGCCCCCATGGCCTACCCCCTACACTCACAAAGCCTTGCGCAGAACAGTGAAATTTAGCGAGGAGCCACATTGCGATCCTGTGTTGGCTAGGCTCGGCAAAAAAAAGCAACTGACGTCCGGTCAGTTGCTTTTCCTGCAGAGCTGCCTGTGTTGGGATGCCCTGCCTCCCTGCTGGCCAGCTGGTCTTCGGCGTGCTGCTCCTGGGCTCGTTGGCCTCCAGACGTCACATTCCCACCACCCAGCACCAGTTCAGGGGAGAGAGGGGGGGGGAAAGAGAGAGAGAGAGAGAGAGAAACAGAGAGAGACAGAGATAGAAACAGAGAGGGGGGGGAAGGGAGGGAGGGAAAGAGAGAGGGAGAGAGAGAGGGAGGGAAAGAAAGAGAGGGGGAGGGAGAGAGATAGAGAGAAAGAGAGAGACAGAGAGAGGGAGGGAAAGAGAGAGAGAGAGAGAGGGAAAGAGAGAGGGGAGGAAGAGAGAGGGGGAAAGAGAGAGGGAGGGAAAGAGAGAAATGATATTACAAAAGTTTTTCTTTTTTATTGTTGCTAAACATAATATTTCAAAAGCAGAAAAAAATGAAGGGGCATAAAAGTGCATTTATCACATTTTTCTTAGAACAATTAGCTGAACTCTGCCTTGTTTATCATTATTTTAGGTAGTAAAACCGCATTATTCAGGTTAAATTGCCATGTTGGCACTTTGCGATAAATAAGTGGGTTTTGGGTTGCAGTTTGGTCACTTGGTCTCTAAAAGGTTCTCCATCACTGCCCTAATCTGTTTACCTTAACCCTGGTAAGATTCTGCCCAACTGAATCAGACTGATAGAGTGTGATGTTAAGGGTTCCAACATATCATTAATGTGTTAAGAAAGGGCTCCTGAAGAGAGGATGGTCCTCATTTTCATGGTCTTGAAGAACCTGGTAAACATCTTGGTCCTGGGAACTGTTTCTGGAGACACTTGTGCAAATATTTGTTCTCTCATTATTATGTCAAATCAAATAAACCCTTTGCTATGGCTTTTGGGGCAGAAAGCACAATAATAAAATACATAGGTTGTAATTATTAAAAAGAAAGTGTTAAAACATGGAATAAAATTACATATGTTGTTATAGTAACTATAGTACAAATAACAGTGACGATGAGCAAAATTTGTGCTAAATCTCAAACATAGGATGTATACAACAAATAATAGCACAAAATGAGGCAACTTGGAAAAATATCTTAGGTTTCTGGTCAGATAGAAGCAGTGACAGATAGCAATAGCAATAGGACTTAGACTTATATACCACTTCACAGTGCTTTACAGCCTCTCTAAGTGGTTTACAGATATTGCCCCCAACAATCTGGGTCCTCATTTTACCAACCTCGGAAGGATGGAAGGCTGAATCAACCTGGAGCCACTCAAAATCGAACTCCTGGAGTGAGCAGTGAGTTAGCCTGCAATACTCCATTCTAACTAACGTGCTACCACAGATCAGATAGGCATGGTGCTCCCTACCAGGTAGTTCTTCATTATTGTATCATTATTACATTTCCAGCCCTGCATTTTGCCTAAAGAAAACTTTAAGATGGGAGAAGTAGGTATCATTTTGTGATTGATACTTCAAGTTTACACACATAGTGAGTGATATTTCTTGGTGCCTCTAATTGCAGTCTTTCAGGGAAGGATGTCAAAATACCACAAAACAGTGCTAGCATTCTGTCTCCCCATTTCTTTTGTCCCTTCCTTACAGGAGCAGAAATGTTAAACTTTAAAGAAACTAACAGCCTATAAAGAATATAGCCCTTCCTTTGCCACCACTTGTTCTCTTGTATCTATTACCCATCAGCACACCCCCTCTGGATTCGAGTCTTGTTTATAATTTCCTAGAATCTGCTTCTGTTATTGCAGTTTTTCTTTTTAACTTGGGATGTCTATGATGTATGCCATTTTCATATGACCTGTCTTTCCTTCCCGAAAACAGAAGAGAAGGGGGAAAAAAATCATTTTTCTCCCCACCCCACTCAAGTTTAAAATATATTTTATCTTAAAAGCTACTGCTGCTGCTCTCTAAAATGCTTTTCTTAAACAAGGTGATGCTACATCATTTTCATAACAGTTATCCTTCTAAATATTGAGAGATTCACATATTGACCTTCCTTAAACAAAAACTGACCCAGAAGGAAGTTATTCTGGATAAATTTCATCCAAATTTATCAAGGGATAAACATGTTATCAGTGGTTTTCCTTGTAAAATTACTAGCCAAATGGAAAGAAAACAAATCTCAGCATCTCTAGTTATCTGCTACTGAACATGCTTCATCTCCTCGTTAAGAGTGTCTGTTAGGCCAGATTAAAAAATACAGCATATTTTATTTCACAGAATATAAATATTTTATATCAACAGTATATAGGATACCAAATCAAAACTTAAAATTTCAAAATAATTCCTGAATAATTTTAAAATAAAATGCAGCTTTTATGAATTACTGAATCAAAATTCTAATTAAATATAATATCATGCAGTGTCTAATAAATATATAATTAATAAATAAGGTTGGTATGTAAACAAAATTTTAGTTTTTATGAAGGCACTAAGGATTACAGTATATAATTTTCTGTCCTTTCATACAACTACAGTTAGAAGACAGAAATTGTAGGATTATTTATGTCAGTTAAATTAATGGTCTAATTTCTAATTTCTGGGATCATGAACTTACCTTCTCACTGTTAAAATAATTCATCTTGATTTATGTTGCTTAAATTATCAGGTATTACAAGGAGGATGGTAGCTTAATCAGCTTAGAAACTTTTGAAGGGAAAAAATTACTTTCAATTGCTTTTATTTGCCCTAAATTACATTGTATGGTTCAGAAATTTCTTAAGTACATGTGTGCAGTAAATATAGATGTTAATGATGACTATAACCATAAATCTGTCTCTGATGTTCCAGTTTCTAAGTCAATTAGAAACTGGAATATATACATTTGCATTCACACTCACAGCTATCTTTTAGTTCCTTGGTTCCTTACCCAGTAGATTAAACTAGCCAGCTCCACAATGAAGCTTGCTGTGTCTCTTCAATGAAATGTGCAGAACTCCACTATGGCTACAATCATAAGACATCAGGCAGTGAAAAAGAAATGAGAGAAAAATGTGCCCAGTGCCATCTGTGGAACAGTAAATAAATATATTTGGAGAATAATGTACAAAATGTTACCCATGATTGGCTCTGAATGGTACAAGCTCAACTGTTGTACCATTCAAGCTGTTAGCAAGAATGTTTTGTCCCCCCCCCCCGAGCTCTTACATTATCGGTTGCAATTTGACAGTGGCAAATGCTAATATTCAAAGCAAAACACTTCAGAGAATGAAATGCCTGGTTTTTGTTCCACCATATTTGTCTGCCATGGTCATTCTGTAACATCATATTTCATACTACAATAGAGGGAAAATGTATGAAACGTTTACCTTCTCTAGAAGACATAGGTAGATTTCTAGTCTTCCAGCATAATTGCAAATCCTTTTACAAGAGATTGCCCTATTGATAGAGGCCTCATAGAGTTGAGGCCTATGAGGACAAAGCAGGAAAAGGGTACAGTAGGCTTGGGATAATTTGAGTTTGTAACAGTAGTGAACCAAGCTCTATGAATGTTTCAGAACTATATTTTCAACAATTGCTGACTGTTGGAAAACTAAAAAGTAGAGGGAAGATTCATTGCCATGTTCTTTTGTTTTCTCAAGAACTCAGCAATTTAGCTTTCCTGCCTCTAATAGGGAAACTCCATCTAGCATGTCACTACCTAATCTATTTTAAGACCATTGAAGTAGTAACCCTAATCACATTTTATAGCATTAACTTTGACACTGAATTGAAGTTTAGGCTAGCGCACAGTGGATGTATATACTGTAAAAATTGTTACAGCATAAGATTATTGGTTTTTATCAGTACTGGGGTCTGTGTTTCTGGTTTTCCACACTGCATTTTTCTAAAAAGTCTGACATGTAATTGTGGACATTTAAGATGTATTTCCTGGGAAAATGTATAACAGGGTATCTTAGCTAGTTATTTTCTTACTAGACTATTTTAGTCTATTTCTCTTGATCTTCTGGATTAAGGTTTGGGACAAATATTTTAATTTTTTGTTGGAATGCCTATCCAAAAAAATTGCACTTGAAAGTGGTTAATTTCTGGTAACTGAAACAAAACTAACATGCATATTAATGAAATTATCACATCATTACATATTCTTATAGTGTAGAAACCTTACAGGTGGGAGAGAATCTGTGGCAGCTTTATTCCTTTTGTTCCTGTGAGCATCACCTGAACAAATCTTTCACCTTCTGAGCAAATTAGGAGGATGTTCTACATTATGCGTGCCAAGGATTTAATAAATAACAAGTTAGCCAAGGTATAGCAATAGCAATAGCAATAGCACTTAGACTTATATACCGCTTCATAGTGCTTTACAGCCCTCTCTAAGCGGTTCACAGAGTCAGCATATTGCCCCCAACAATCTGGGTCCTCATTTTACCCACCTCGGAAGGATGGAAGGCTGAGTCAACCTTGAATATATGATTCAATTTTATTTAAACCAAAGACTGACCTCAGCTGATTTACTTCTATGAAAGCTCACACAACAATACATACAACAGTCTTCAAGGTTCAGAGAGCCTGTGATTTTGCTTTAGGAGACTCACATTGCATCTTTTTTGGTATTTTATTCCTATGTTCTGTTAAAACAAATTCTAGCTGCAAGGTGCAGTTTGGGGAAGAGCATAAACAAAAAATCTTTTTTTTTTTGTGCTAAAAATGAAATAATGTAAAAGAGCTTTGCACACAAAACAGAGTATTTAAGGAAGAAAGCCTCTTCTAACTAAATGCATGGACAACAGCAATTATACAATCTATGGCTGGTAGCAGTTTAGGATCTGAAGAGAGCAAGAAAGAGCTCATAAAACAAGAACAGCTAAGAATAATTTCCTATACTCTTACCTGATTTTCTTTCCTCTACTCACTGCTTCTCCCTTTGGTAATCACTTCTTTCATGTGGAGATAGCCAAGTCTAAGAAAACCTTTATATATAAATCTTTTGTTGGCAAGAGGAATTTCCTGCTGAATGACTGCAGCCACTAGTAAGCCACACAGAAACACATACACACACACACACTCACAAGCACATGGACATACTGAGTATAGAGAAATGCAGGTGAAGAGCTGATGGCAAATCTGGGCTGGATTTTTTAAGTAATTGGAATACTATTTCTTGTAGTAGAAATTCAATATGGGGAGGGGGGAATGCAGCATGGGAAAAGTGAAAAACATGGATTGGATTTTTGTCCCTTAGGTATAGCTATACATGCATGCATTTTTAAAAATCTTAACATTTAGATGGAAATGAAAATTGATACTTTATTCATGACATTTCATATCAGATTAGAAGATTTAGTTACAATCAAAAGCAACACTTCAGTATTTCAGAATTTTAGTGGGAAAGCATATTTAGAAGCATTGTGGAAATTAGAACTTTTTCTATATTTTTGAAATAGTTTTGAGTGGCTAAAAACAGTTGGTGTAGTAGTTAAACGATCAGGTCAGAAACCAGGAGTCTGTGAGTTCTGGTCCCTCCTTAGCTGTAAAGCCAGATGTATGACTTTGGGCCAGTCACTCTGAGAAAGACCCAATAGCAAACCACTTCTGAAAAACTTTGCTAAGAAAACTGCAGGAACTTGACCTGCAGTCAACAGGAGTCAAAAACTGAATCAAAGGCACAAAAAACAAAACAAGCAAAAAACATATTAGAAGCTAGGTAACTCTTTCTGAGTTTTTGTTAAACAGGAGAATCAATATACTATTTCTATTAAAAATAAGTGTTGTGCATTATTCCACAAGAAATAAGCACAGAAAATAGAAATGAATCAGGTCTATATGTCTTGTGTTCAGCCAATATTCTTTGGTGCGGGAACAACGGATTTACAAGTACACAAGATTACCCCAGTTGCAATGCCTCCTCTGTAATATTGGACTCTAAAACTGAAAGAGTTGTTTTTTATTACAGAAAAACTAGAATGTCATCAGTGAGGTATCAGTTGTGTTTCATTTCTTATATAAACGATAACTAAATAATTAAAAAGAATGAAGGCATACAGCCACAACTATATTTGAGTGCAAAAATCTAATTCATATCTTTAACTTTGGCTCACTGTTTTTTTATACAGTATAAAATTTCATAATTTCAAGCAAGGTGACCCAAAGATGCCTGCTTGTGAGGAAGTACCATAAAAGATGAGAAGGATAATAGTAATACAGCCTACTACCAGTACATGGGTAAATATTCTTAGACATAAAACAGTGGGAATTGAGTGTTCAGCAGAGTGATGGCACGAAAGAAAAAACTGTCTAGTTGTTTTGGCATGCAATGCCCTATAGCAGCTTCCTGAGGGGAAGAGTTGAAACAATTTACATTCAGGATGTGAGGGGCTTATAGATATTTTCTCAGCCCTCATTGTGGCTCATGCAGTATACAGTTCCTGAATGGAAGGCAAGGCTGGTTGCAATTGTTCTTTTTGCAGTCTTAACTATCTGCTGAAGTCTGTATCTGTCCCGTTTAGTTGCTGTACCAAACCAGATACTTATACCGTAGAAGTACAAATGACAGACTCAATCATTCCTCTGTAGAATTGTATCAACAGACCTGGGGCAGTGTGAACTTTCTGAATTGACACAGGAAGAACATTTTTGTTGTGCCTTTCTAATGATGGTTCTAATGTTAGGTGTCTATTTGTTAAAGTAATTAAGTCTTAAATTAATTAAAACCATTTTCTTGACCTGATTCCCCCCCACCAAGTGCTATTTAAAAACTGAAAAGTGAAAGACAATCAGTTCAAGTACCATATATTTTAACACACTTCACCCTAACTCCTAAACATATGGAATAATTAAAGGGACACCAGGAATGCTTAAGATAGTAAATTTAGGCATTTTAAGTTTAAAAATATATAACCAATATTATTACTAATACAATACAATCAAAGTCTACTTCAACAGGAAAACCTGATATCCTTTTTTAAAAGCCGAAAAAGTGGAGAAGATGCTTTTCGGCCATGGCTTTCCTGCCAGTTGGAATATCATGCCCCTCGAGGTAAGATCTGCTCCCATCCTCTCAGCCTTCTGAAAGAGACTGACTCTGCCAACTGGCATGGGGTCCCGAGAGAGTCATCTCATTTTGAAGATGGCTAGTAACAGAATAAAAGAGTTGGAAGGGACCTTGGAGGTCTTCTAGTCCAACCCCCCTACTCAGGCAGGAAATCCTATATCATTTCAGACAAATGGTTGTCCAATCTCATCTTAAAAACTTCTAGTATTGGAACCTCCACAACTTCTGGAGGCAAGTTGTTTCACTGATCAATTGTTCTGTCGGGAAATTTCTTCTTAGTTCTAGGTTGCTTCTCTCCTTGATTAGTTTCCACCCATTTCTTCTTGTCCTGCCTTCTGGTTCTTTGGAGAATAGGTTGACTTCCTCTCCTTTGTGGAGCCCCTCAAATATTGGAACACCGCTATAATATCACCCCTAGTCCTTCTTTTCATTAAACTAGACATACCCAATTCCTGCAACAATTCTTTATGTGTTTTAGCCTCTAATCCCCTAATTATCTTTGTTACTCTTTTCTGTACTCTTTCTAGAATCTCAACATTTTTTTTACATTGTGGCGAACAAAATTGGATGCAGTATTCCAAGTGTGATCTTACCAAGGCATTATGGGGTAGTATACTTCTACCAATTGTAGACTTGTAGAAGATCCCATCTCTGCCCTGTTGATGCATTGATTCTTTGTATCTGTTTTAATAATAATTTTAATGTTTTAACTGTTAATGATTGATGTTTTAATGTTTTAATTCTGCAATTGTTTTATTCTGTTATTTATGATATTGTAAGCCATTGAGAGTTGCTTGGTAGAGAAATGGGTAGTATACAAATTTAATAAATAAATAACTTGAGAGTGAAACAAAAATATTATAATGTTTTAGTAAGTTAGACAGAATATTGTAATGGTCCTTTTATTTTTAATAAATTTATGATCTGGCATTAGAAAGTTTGCTACTTATTTTGAACAAGGTTTCAGGTCCCTAATTGATACTGTGAACTAGGTCTGTGCAAAGCATTTGGAAGGTGTATTTCATAAAATGTGTAAGTGTAAGGAAGAACTCCTCTCTAAATATTACAGCAATCACAATTTGCAAGGCTGGTGTGGGCTTGGGTGCTTCAGAGTCTGGCTCTAGATGTCTGAAAGTATTTGTCTATGTAATCTTCCCTGATGAAACCACCAGGGAAGTGAGGTGGCTGTGCATGTACACACATGTAGACAACTGGGTACAATCTTCAAGGCAGCCATTCCAGCCTTACAAAGTAGGTATCTGCTTTAATGTTTTGAAGAGAAAGCTTTACTTCCACTAAAACACTTTTTTTCAGTTGCTGGGCATAGATATACTATGAAGTAATATCGTATAATCTTGGGATGATTGTACCAGTTAGACAATAACTAAAACAACTATGCCCTGCAGATACACGAAGCTGCTACCATCACATATTAAGATACAGTATAACCACAAAGGTAGAAAATCTCTACTATTTAGAATTGATAGTTCATCTTTTCCCCAAGGGTTCAAGGCAGCACTTATAGTACTTTACCCTCAACAGCCCTGTGAGTTAAGAGAGGATGACTGGCCCAAAATCATTCAATGAGTTCCACAATAGTTAAGGATTTGAACCTCTTAGATTCTCTAAGTCCCACATTTTATTAGTTCAAAATACTGCTGGCTGATTAATTCTTTTATGCAAAACTATTATCTCAACACCTTATATACAATATTAATTTAGATGTAGAATTAATTTCTCTGACAGAACTGTGACAATTGGAAAAAAGCATTTGGCAGAAAGACAATAGGAAATTGCTATGATATAGTATAAGTTTTTATTCCCACAGGAAACCCACATTTTACACATTGGTATAAGTCAATTATGAATTATCAAGGCTTCTACACAGCATGGATTCTTCCAGGAACAATCTGCTATTATAAATCAAAATGAGGTGATACAAGGATTCTTAAATGCTTTAACTAACTCAAACTCAAATTACATAAGAAGAGAGAGAAAGAGAGACAGAAAATCAGGAGTTTGGTAGCACTATTTTCTTCACCATGATAGACTAACACAGTGCTCTCTCTCTCTCTCTTACACAGACACAGAGGAAGAAAGAGAGAGTATGTGTTCTTAATGTTTAAAAATATCCAATAGGCATCAACAAGGTGCAGTAAAATGGAGATATTTAGAAGCTTTCTTAAGTGATGGCTACCCTAGCCTTAAAACATGGATTTTGTCTCCAGTCCTCAACCTAACAATGCTTTAGGATTCCTTTTGTGAAATTTGTTTATTTCTTTGGGCTGCAATTCTGCTAGTTTTCCTAGACTTTTATAGAGAATAACTACAGAATGCCATAAGTTTGCAATTTTAAATTAAATAAATAACTAAATCTCACTCCAGAAATCATGACAATGCCATCTTGCAATGATAGGCTAAACCACCATATCCTCAAATGCCTTTCTTAAGAACCCGGTCTTTACAGCTCTTTAGAAGCCAAATAAGATGGGGGATGTCTGGATATCCAAGAAAGAGCTTGGGAAATGGAGATTACAGGAGCCCATTTTCCCTTCTTCTGTCTCCAGACAGTTGAGTTGATTGAATATGTTTCACATATGTTTTATTTTCCTTTTTTATATTTTATATTTTAGCAACTCCCAACCCTGAATTTGTTAAATTTTAAATGAATGCAATGTCCTATGAGAACTCAGTCAACATGATACTCAACTTGGAAAATAAATGAAGAGTAAATAGATTTATAATAAGATGTGTATTACAAATTATTAAAATTATATCTGCTGAGAACAAGAGCAGGATATATTTTTGACAGTTCCTACTCAATTCATTGGTGCTTTAATCATTTCCAGTGACTTGTTTTGTTGAAGCTCTAGTAGTGTTCTCTTGAATTAAAACATGGAATTGTATGCTTTAATTTTTCTTTTTCCATTGATAGACACATTCTCATTGACATGCAGTATATATAAAAAAGTGGAATCTAGAAATAATTGTGCATTTTGCTGATTTGACCCTTAATAAGAAGGAAAATGTTACTTTGCCTTGATTGGGTGCTCTGCTAAGTAATTTCTGAGGAAATTAATGTAGAGATAATCAGATCACATTTCCAGAGACATAACTATATTATTCTTGTGCCAAGCCAAGATCATGCTGTAGAAATGTTAAAATCGGAGATTAAATGCTAATGCACATTTATTTTGATAAAATATTCAGCAGTTGATGCCCAATTTTCCAAACAAGTGAAATGGTCTTGGCTGAAGTGCTAACAGTCATGCTTAAAAAAACTTTCATTCATATTACTGTTGAATCTTTAATTATACAAATGGTATTAAATATTGTATACAAGGCTGATTATCACTATATCATGGAGAATACTGCAGCATTGTGATTAGATCTGAATTCTGCCCTGACAAATAAAGTCATTTAATTTCATTTATCACTCTATATTCATCTCAGCCATATAAGTTTTATCTGTTTTTAACCTTCATTCTGAGAAGTAGGCAGTAATATCATTCAAGAGATAGAACAGAGCATAGTACAGGTTACTATGTATATTGAATTTTTTAATGCTTATTTCAGGGATCCACATTATAAAGCTGTCAGTCACAATGGTGAGATGGTGAGCATATAATAAATAGATAAAGCTTGTCTGGAATACTTTACCTGATCCTGTTGTTAGTTTCTCTAACCCTCATACCTTTTACCTTAAACTGTCTACCATGGACCTTACACATTTCTTAAGAGGTCCCTAAGGGGGCGTGCATAAGCGCACCAGCGTGCCTATCATCCCTGTCCTACTGTACCCATTTGTATGTACTCATTTTATGTGTTTATGGCTATGTTTTGCTTCTTTATATCCATTTATTTGTGCCATTTTTTCATGTGTCCTGTTTCCTTGCACTTGTTGACAAACAAACAAATAAATAAAATAAATAAATAAATAAAGCTACTATTGACGGCTGGCACATAAGGCAGGTGGTACACAGTAGCCTCACTTTACTATGGCTCTAGGTGTTTTTGTTTTGAAGCACTTGACTAGTTATAAGTTAACATTTTATAGCCCATCTAATGCTTAAGATTTAAGAAAAGCTTGAGAATTTAAACACATATAATAAATCTGGAGAGTTGTTGTGAAGGTCCTTTCAGTGATCCTATAAAGAGATTTAGATTGTCAAGAGAAACTTTCTGCATCCAAGGAAAAATAATTTGGTTAGGGAAATGTCCTGAGTGTACCTGAATTGAAATGCATTATTCCTTTGTTCTATCAGTTAATGAGTGTGTGGGTGGGGTAGGGGTGGGGTGTCTTTGGAAAAAATGGGGAAATAGGAACTGAGCCCAAATTGGAATTTAAAATGTTGAGTTGTTTTTTTGTTTTCTGCATGATAGTGTGAATTCCTTTGGAAATCTGAGTCATTTGGAGTGTAATAGCATCTTACGTTGCAAGAATATGCGCTGACAGAAAAATGTCATCTATTTATAGGAATCTTTTCTCAATGAAACTGAATCTTGAGTGAGCCTGGATTTTACAAACAGTTACAATTTAATCAATTACAACCTCCTCAAGATTGTCAGCATCTCGATTCTTTGCAGTGGATATTTGGACAGAACCTTAAGGTAACCCACTGCATGCTTCCCTCCATGTAGTTCCATTAAGGACTACTTGCTGAGTATGGTGGTTACTTAATATCAGGGGTGAAATTCAGCAGGCTCTGACAGGTTCTGGAGAACCGGTAGTGGAAATTTTGAGTAGTTAGGAGAACCGGCAAATACCACCTCTGGCTGGCCTCAGAGTGGGGAGGGAATGGAGATTTTGCAATATCCTTCCCCCAGGAGTGGGGAGGGAATGGGGATTTTGCAGTATCCTTCCCCTGGAGTGGGGTGGGAATGGAGATTTTGCAGTATCCTTCCCCTGCCACGCCCACCAAGCCACAGAACCGGTAGGGAAATTTTTTGAATTTCACCCCTGTTTACTATGGTTGGTTACTTACAATGGATTCATGTAATTGTGGCTGTCACAGCATCTCTGCAGTCATGTGATTGTCAGTTATAAACATTCTTAATTATGATGTTGCAGTGTCCCCTGGACACATGATTGTCATTTATTACTTTCAATGCCAGCTTCCAACAAGCAAAATTAATGGGGAAGCTTGTGATTGTGGGATGTTGCAGCAGCACAAGATATTCTGGGACTGCCAGAAATTCCATCATAAGTCAGTGTGGTCTCATGACATTATATCTTCTGATTATATCACTTAGTGACAGAGTTCCTAGCCCCAATTACCATTTGTAAGCCAAGACTCCTATAGAATACAATAAAGCATCTACAACTATAAATAGAGTAATAAAATATACCAGAATTATAAGCATTAATATTTATAAAACCAGGAAGACTAACTAAACCTAAAAGGAATTTATTATCCTTTTAAGTACCTGTCAACAGTGGTGTTCCCCAAGGAAGTGTTTTAGGACCAACTCTCTTTATTCTTTACATAAATGACCTTTGTGATAACATAAAAAGCAACTGCGTCCTCTTTGCAGATGATGTAAAACTTTTCAACACCACCGACAATACTACCACCCTTCAAAAAGATCTTGACTATATATCAGAATGGTCAAACAAGTGGCAACTTCAAATCTCAATCAACAAATGCTCAGTCTTGCACATTGGCAAAAAGAATCAGAACATAAAATACAAGCTTGGAGGACACGACCTTGTAGACGACCCTCATTCTGTCAAG
>QLTV01000047.1:580384-635902 GCA_003457575.1 Thermophis baileyi | reverse complement strand
GTGGTCAATGCCTGGAATCCATTACACGACTCTGTAGTTTCTCCCCCAAACCCCCAAACCCCCAAAACTTTAAGCTTAGACTGTCTACCGTTGACCTCACCCCATTCCTAAGAGGTCTGTAAGGGGCGTACATAAGCGGACCAGTGTGCCTACCGTCCCTGTCCTAACATCGTACTCGTAAAGTATCATGTACTCATAACCATGGTACTTATTATTATTATTATTTTCACAATCATGTTTATACTTTATCTGTAAACATATACACATTTGACAAAATAAATAAATAAATAAATAAAATAAAATAATGTTTATGCTAAGTTCCAACAAGAATATCAACAATGTAAACAACAGAATAACAATACTTTATTATAGTTAGTTAGTTACTAATAAACTAAAATACAGAATTATAAAACAATTGATGGACATGAAATAATAGGATACTATGATCTTGTAAATAATCATACAGTTGTTATTTTTCTGCAGGCAAGGTAACAGATAATAAATATCTGTTTTCAATCTGCCTTTAGATATCTGGCTAGAGTAAGGTTAAAGGTTAAGCATCTAGATGGGCCTTGATTGGCACATACAATTTAGTTTCTTGACTTTCTATATCTATAATTTCCTCCTTATTTTAACTTTGGCTTGATCATAAATTAAGGCTACTATGGCTTCCAGAGAGTAGCCACAATGATTCAACGTATATAAGATGGAGCATTTCCATTTGCCGATAACTTATCAGAGATAAAGGGATCACTGGATAGAATACTATTTTTAACTACAAGGGTATTTTAATTAATGATATTAAACTATATCATTATAATATCAATCTGAGTGATGTACACTAGTTTCCAGTTGGAGATTAACATTAGAAACTATACTACATCTACACTGTAGATGTGAAACAAATCTGTATTGTTATTAGATGTATAATGACTGGGATAGGTAAGAATAGCTTCAGTAGCAGCCCTTCAGAAGCTAGGAACAAGCCATTCAGTTATCCTTGGTTGAGTTTGATAGCAACTGCTTTGATCTTAATTGCAATACAGATTTGTTTTCTATAGTATGCATGTATATGTTATTTGCAGCTGGAAGCCAGTGTACTCAGATTGATATAATGATGTGCCAGGATTTAGTCTCTATTGAGTGCAGCCGAATGTGCCTTGGACCCTGGAAGCCCTAAGCAATGACATCAGACATTCTTTCCTTCTCCTAGTGCAAACTATTCTGTCACACCTGAACTGATAACACCAAAGGGCTATACAGTTTTCCGACATTCCAGTCTGTCAACTGCTTACGCATCTAGCATCTAAGACCTCCTTTTCAGGAATTAGTGTTGGTATATCCAACCTGTTTTACTTTCTGTGGCACTGTTTTTGTTTTGCAGCTATCATCTTAGCCTCATGTTTATCATGAGCAATTCTAGGGAGATCACCTTTTCCTGACTCCAACTGAGATGTACATTCAGCCTTGTCCACATGCCTTTCAACTTTCACCTCAGAGCCAGAATTAGATAACAATCCAGGAACTTTCATAGCTGCACTTTAACAAAAATTAAGGAGTCAGAAAACCTGAGCACAGGTTTCTCAAGCTATCATTTACTTATCATCACTGGTATTATGATTGTGATAAATATTATACTTACATATTTCTATTTTTATTATTTGACTCATAATTTTCTTAAGCAGGTGAGAGTGCTTTAACCAATCATATTTCAAAATGGTTGTAGAGATAATTCAGACATCTCTACTTCCACATAATTTCATGAAGAACAATTATGAAGTACATTTATGAAATATATTTCAAATAATTTAACTATTGTTTCGATTTTTATTGTTGTACAAACTTACACAAAATCAAACTTGCCTAAGGTTGGTACTAGCATCATCGCCACTACAAGAGGTGGTATTCAGCCGGTTCGGACCGGTTCGGGTGAACCGGTAGCGGAAATTTTCAGTAGTTCGGAGAACCGGCAAATACCACCTCTGGCTGGCCCCAGCCCCGGCCACCTGCTCGCCCCTCGCCCCACCCGCTGCTCACTCCGCCTGCCCCGCTCACCCTGCCCCGCCCCACCCAGTCACTCCTCATCTTGCCTCGCCTCCCCGGCATAGCACACTGTGTAGCTCCTCACTTGTGTTGACCACAGTCTCTGTGGCTTGCCTGCCTTCCCACGCGGTGCCTGTGGCCCAACTGAGCGGCCCTGATCTGCCTGTCTTGGTAAGTAAGCCTGTGAGTCGTGGCCTAGCTAGCTGCCCCCCCGTCTCCGCCTGCCTTCCCTACTCCCTTCCACCTGGCCCGCAGCCCCGCCATGCTTGCCTCCTTTCCCCACAGCCTTCCTGGCAGTCCCCATGGCCAGGCCCGCTTGCCTGCCTTCCCTACTCCCTTCCACGTGGCACGCGGCCCCGCCATGCTTGCCTGCCTTCTTTGTGGGGAAGAGAAGCAGCTGAGCTGCTGCTGCCTTTCATTGGGGCGCGTGGAGCAAGATGGAGCTCTTCCAGCTGTCTCTTCTCTTCCCCCTTCTCTTCTTTTCTTTGTGGGCAGAAGAGTTTCCCCCACCCAGATGCCCTCACTTTCCCCAAATTCCCCAAGCATTTCTTTGCCTACCTGATTTCCAGCTCCATCGCATTTCTCGCCATCATGTGCAGGGAAACAAAAGTTTGTGTGGGGCTAAAAAAAAAGTTCAATCAATCAATTCCAACTTCTTGCGAAAGAAAAAGATCGCGCGAAATTGGAATTGATTGAGTGAATTTTTTTAGCCCCACACAAACTTTTCTTTCCCTGCACACAATGGTGAGAAACGCGATGGAGCTGGAAATCAGGTAGGCAAAGAAATGCTTGGGAGAAGCAAGGGCATCTGGGCAGTGGTGGGTGGGGAAAACTCTGTGGCGCGGCGCTGCAATGGTGAAATGGGCAACGGAGCGGCCGGCATGAGGTAAGGAGGAGGCCGCTTTCCTTCTCTTCTCCCTGCTCCTCCTCCTTCCCTCGTGCTGGCTGCTCCATTTCCCATTTCTACATTGCAGTGCAGCACCCAGGATCCACTGATAGCGTGGGGGGGGGGGATAATTGCCTGGCCAAACTAATCCTGCAGTCTCCCCTACATTGGGCTCAGCAGCAGCTTCGATCGGGTCTCTCCATCGGCGGCGAACAAAACAACCCCATCGCGCTGTGCCTCCTCCTGCCTCCAAGCATGCCCAGCCGTTGCATGGCCTTTCCTTCACCCATCCTTGGCTTTTGAAATCCAGCACCAGTTCTCTGGCTGCCGAGCCCGAGCAGCTGATCCAAGAGTGCTGGATTTCAAAAGCCAAGGAAATGGAAAGCAACTTTTCAAAGCAAAGGAGGCGAGGGAGGAAACTGCAGGATTAATTGAAAGTTAAAAGGCGTCTCATGATTAAAATCGCCACCAACTTTCCTAAAGCGATTTGAAACAACCCCAAGGGTGGGATGAGGTGCTACAATGAAGTTTCTAAAGTGCGCATGCTCTCACCCACAAACCGCATTTCCCGGCTTCTCGGCAGGACCTCTCCGGGCTCAGCAGAGCCAATTTGGCTCGTCTGCGCAAGCTCACATCATTCTCCCCGGTGCTGCTTGGCGGGCCATGCCCCACTGTGTCTTTTTAGCTATGCTGGCGTGAAAGGGCTGGTTGCCGTGGTGACAGGACGCAGGGAAAGGGAGCAGAACTGCGGGCGCTCGCAGCCATGACTGGCATTCTGTGCGATTGGCTGAATCAGGAAGTGAAGCTCTCGCAGAGAGTGGGTGAGTCCAAGGAAGCGGGGTGTCATTGCTTTGAAGTGCCAGGGGAGGGGGGTCCCCCACCCCCCTGGTTCCCCGCAGGCTCCTCCAACAGGAGGGAGCATTCATATAATTTTTTTTCAGCTCGTCTCAAAACAGATCGTGCTTTTCCCTTGTAACCGAGCCCCGCTTCCTTCATTCAGGGTGGGAGAAAAGCATATAAGTGCATGACATTTTAGATATGCTCAGAGGCACTGCAGTCTCCATCGTGCTGTTTTTGGTGTTTTGCTTCTGCCACAGTCTTGGAAAACGCCTGAGTTGACACTTCTGTCTACCTTTTATCTGCTGCAAGGGAAGATTAATTTTTTAAAAATAGACTAGAAAATAATATGAGGGACTTTTGAGGAGAAAGCCCTGCACATTTGTGGTGTTGGAATGGATTATATGTCAACTCCTAGTGACCCTATAGATTTTAAGTGTTGGAATTAAGCTCTTGGAAACTTTTGGAAGTATTCACTTGTGGTGACTGAGAGCAAAAGATATTTAATGGAAGTACGTTAGAAGTACCTTAGAATTGAAAACAACTATTTTTGGCGACAATGCTTTATGAAAATAAAAATATTGCACCCTGTTTCCACATGGTTACTTTGTACTGTATTTTCCAATTATTTAAATAAGCTCATGTGATAACTTTTCCTACAAACTGTTCATGTTGACTATTTTGATAGGCTCTCTGAATTTGCAGAAAGGGTACTCTGAGAAAGGTGGATTTGCAGTATTAAAAAAGGAGAATGGTGATTTAATGACTGATCTATATGCTTTACCAATTATCTAAGGCCTGCAGTCCTCATTTGTACCACCCAGAGGGCCAATGTATGCCTGTATATACCTCACTAGTTCCTTGGCAATTTATCTACTCCATCTGTATTTATATATTCTTCAAAATATGTTTAAACTTTTTTAAAAATGGCTGACTTACCACAAAGCAAAACACCATCCTCCAGAAAAATCATTTATTTCTTTATTTATATTCCATCATTATTTTTATAAGTAATTCAAAACAGCAAACATTCCAAATATCCCCCTTCCTCCTCCTATTTTCCCCACCACAGTCCTGTGAGGTAGGCTGGGCTGAGAGAGGGAATGACTAGCCCAAAATCAGCCAGTCAGTTGTTAACTCACTGAGCCATTTCTGAACTTTCCTGCAATGTGAAAAAGAGAGCTATCTGCAGCCAATGTTTAGTTTAGAAGTGCGTCCACCTATCTTGAAAAAGCAGAAAAATTAGAAGCGTAGGACTGTGCTTTGCTATGGTGGACAGGGATGCATTTGTCTGCAATTCTTTAAACAAAATATGGCCTTTTCTGGGGAAGAAAGGCAGCTGCATAATCCCAGGAAAAAGGAATTTCCACAGAAGATTGTGGAGAATAATAGAGCTAAGAATCTGTGGGAGTTCCGGATCCAGAAGGACAGGCAGGCATTAGATAATCAACCAGACACTGTAGTAGTAGACAAATTAATAGACGAAGACCAGAAGAGCTCGGGAGGCCAGGCAACCGGGGCGAGGCAAGGCGCCCCTCGACGTGAGTGATGTGGAGTTGCCCACGCCCACCCAGCCACATGACCACCAAGCCACGTCCACCCAGTCACACAACCACCAAGCCACGCCCACCAAGCCACGCCCACAGAATCGGTAGTAAAAAAAATTGAATCCCACCACTGGCCCACTACCATTAACACAACCACTACCACCAAATATTTTCAATTTCAGGCCAGAAGACTTCTATACATGTTGGAGAGGAGGGAATCGGAAACAGTTGATGGAAAAAAGTGGAGGTAATGCTCTTGCCAGCTTTATAATTTCATGAAATTTCTCCTAAAGCCATACGGGCATGAACACTGAAACTGATGAGCACCCAGTTTTGTGCTTCAACCTCAGAATGGAAAAGGGATGCATAAATTATGACAAGCTGTTCTTTCCAGGAAGAGCCTGCTGGTTCTTGCTGATGCTTAGAGTTTCAGTGAATACATCTCTTTCTCTCTCTTTTTTTCTCTTGCTTCCTCAGCCATGCTTTGGCCCAGAAGGGGCAAATATTCCATAGGTTGGGAATGGCTTTCTAAATTAGGAAAAATTTCCAATCACATTTATGATTCTAATTCAAATGTTCATTAAATAAGTAATAAATGAGAAAAGGAAGTAAGGAAATTGCAAAAAAGAAAAGGCTAGTTATCTTTACAAAAATAATTTTAATTGTCTCAGGAACCTACAAAAAGCATAGCATCCAGGCCTTTTATTAGTTCATGACATTATTTTATTATTTTTATTCCCCCCCCCACCTCTATTGTTTTTACACATAACTCAACTTCAACACACCTTCTTCCTCCTATTTTCCCCACAACAACAAACCTGGGAGGTGAGTTGGGCTGAAAGAGAGTGACTGGCTGAAAGTCACCTAGCTAGTTTTCATAGCTAAGCAACAGTCTATAGCAACTGTCTTTTGAAGACAGATGAGTCTTCCAAGTCAGTCAATGTTTCCTGACCAGCTTAAGATACTTTGCTTCCTAATGCAAAGAGTAAAATAGAAAGGTAAACTCCATCTCCATATATAGAAGCCACCACACTGCAGTTTGATTTTACTTCTAAACATAGGGCAGGAGGACCAGGAACTACAGAAAGCTTTGTGCTTTAGCATCTGATGCTACTCCCATTGCTCCAAACTTCTACTGATCAAACCTAATTCTGGCAAAGCTTATGGACTATGGGTAGTCCTTGACTTATGACCACAATTGAGCCCAAAATTTATGTTGTTGTGAGAAATTTAAGTGAGTTTTGCCCCATTTTATGACTTTTCTTGCCCCATTCGTGAATTACTGCAGTTGTTAAATTAGTAATATGGTTGTTACGTGAATCTTGTTTCCTCATTGACTTTGCTTGTCAGAAAGTCACAAAAGGGATCACACGACTCTGGGACACTGCAACTATCATAAATGTGAGTCAATTATCAAGCATCCAAATGTAAATCATTATGATGCTGCAACATTCATAAGTGTGAAAAATGGTCATAAGTCACTTTTTTCAGTGCCGTTGTAACATTGAACAGTCACTAAATGAAGTGTTGCAAGTCGAGGACTATCTGTACATGTCACTTGCTTTAGTGTTATCGAAAAAGGAGCTTTGTAAATGCTTGACGAGTAAGACATAAGAATTCTTTGGAGGCAAGTAGAATTTGGGAGTACAGAATTGGAGTATACTTAGAAATCATTCAGAACTTTAAGATAAATTTCAATTTGCTAAAAAATAATGTTGAATACAAGAAACCCTAAAAAGCTGCCGCTGCCTCCTCCTGCTCCTGCTCCTGCTCGTCTCTAGACATTGTTGGACTTTGCCTTCCAGCCCCTGCTTCAATAGATTTGCAGTGGGGAAAAAATACTTGTCCCTATCTGTCCATTAAAGGATGGAGAAAAAGTAATGGCTACTTTCCCCCCCCCCCTCCAGCCTTCCTGCAGCAGGGTTCAGAGAATACTGAAGTGATTCATTGTCAGCCTCTGTGGCTCAGTGATAGGAGCTGATTTAATAATTTATTTATATTTCTTATCTTTTAATCATCCATCTCCTTCAGATTTGCTAAAAAAATAAGTCTGACTTCCATTTTTATATCACAATTACTTTAACAGGGAAGGCCTTTCGAAGATATGAAAGATGAAGACAAATAATAAAAACTGAAATCATTTTTTTTAAATCTGATCATATATGGGACTTACTGTATATCAGAGAAGCAACTGGCATTCTATGTATTTGTTTTATTTATTTTGCAATTTGGAGTTTAACTCTAAACTCTGAGTAACTTACAATTAAAAAGAGTTGAATAATGTACTAATTAAAGCTAAAATCCATATAAACATAAACAATTTCTGAAATAGATTTTTACCTATTACTTTTCCTAGAAAGAGTGACTTCAGTGAGCTGAACTGAAGGCTTGATGATCCTGGTATAGTGTAGCTTACTGGGGGATAAAGGTCCAGCTAGAGAAACATGAAAACAAAGATGTCAAACTTTGAAGATTGCAGGCTAATAAAGTTACTGAAGTGGATCTTCCCTGATGATATGCATTGCTCTGCTTTCAGATGTTCTTGTTTTATCCCTGATAAGCAGTTTACCACAGTTGGCATACCTAGGGAATCAAGATCAGGTCATCATTCCTTTGAAAAGGTACTTCCTAAATATGGTATCCATTCAATCCCACTCCACCTCAAATTCACTTGGTCACATAAAATCACAAAAATCAGGAGGCTAGTGGCACCTTTTCTGTCTAATACATTTTATTAAAAGGCATACGCTTTCATAAGCTGTCCCCATAGACTAACACAGCTGTCCTGCTATAAGATGCACAATAATTTCTATTATCCATTAAGTGAGAAACTGAAGTGAGAGGCATTTATTTAATCTCTCATTCCTGGTAGATTGCAAAAGAAATTTATTCAGATTTGACACAGATCCAAATGGCAAATTTGATACCAAATTTTGATAAGATTGAAATGAGAATAAGAGAAAAAAAGAGAGCAGTCTAGGTTTAAAATTCAGCTTCAGTTTTTTGTTTTCAACAAATTTGATTTGTTGAATTTGGATTTCTTTATTACAAAATAAAAAATACCCCATATTTATTTTGGGATAATTTGACATTTCTATTATTTGAGTCATAGAAATACATAAAATCCGTTGAATTCAGATTCAGAAGTTGTTTAAATATTTTTGACTTTAACATAACTTGAAATTAGGGAGTAAGAGGAGCTAGAAACAGGGATGTAGAGAAAAGAATATAAATTTCACAGCCCAATAATTTTTGGTATACTGTTATAAATGCAATTTTCCAATGTTTAAATTGCAGTTTTAGTTTGCTTATATGTTCTATATAAAAGTATTCAAATATTCTTGGCCAAGTGCTGAAATTGGCTAACAGCCCAAACAAAGAAGAAAATTGGATGCAAATTATTACCTTGGCTAGAAAACTTTAAAATACAATGTTAAAAATTCAGTTCATTTGGGAGCTGTGTTCTTATCCTTTGACAGAGATATACTATTAACAGTTTAGTAACCCAATCTGTTTTTTTAAGAAATGTTATCGGATGGTCAAGATCATTAAAAAAAAAAAACATTTTTATACAGACTATCAGAGTTGGTTTATTATAGTGTACTGGAATGATACTGCAAGCAAATTTGTCCATTGGGTTTACAGGAATATCTCTGTGAATTTTATTATTTGCCACTATTACAGGAATGTGGGTATCTTTTGTCAAGGAAATAGTAATTTCCATGAAACAGCCAGTACTAATGTGTATACAGACGATTAATATGCATATCATAGATCTCACAAGCTCAACAGTTCAAAAAACCCACAAACAACTGTCTCCATATGAAATGGCTGCCAGACTCAGCATTTCTGGGAAAATGCACTCAGGAGGTGATTGATTGGCCTGGAAATATAGAAGTTATTGTTTTGCTGGCAGGAATCTTTCTAGAAGCTATGATATGGTGCCATCTTGTGGCTCTCAAGGAGTAAATCAATAGAAGGGAAAGATTTGCACAGCTCCTATTCTTGGTATAGTTTTTCTAATAAACCTTAAGGGCAGAACTAACAATTACAAAATACTACATGGATGTGTTACTTGCAGAGACATGTAATTGAAAAGTCATCATTAATAACTGTATTGTACATCTTCTGAGTGATATAAAATGTTTAATAAACAAATAAATTTAATTATAGTTTGAGATTTTAAAAGGTGTTGCATTTAATAACTTTTTTTAAAAAGAGAAACATGATCTAAGAAAAATATTTATGAATATATATTTAGAAATTCCTTTGGTAAAAATGCCAAATATATGCTATTACTATAAAAAGTAGTAAATTTTGTACCACTTGAAATTCAGTACTATGGAAGTGCCATGCACATTGTGATTCTGTATCACAGTCATATGCTTGTAGGAAAGGTGGGATTTAAATCTAATGAATAATTGAATAGTAAATATAATATTTCTTTTAAATAAAATCTGACAAGGGGCACAATTAGAATAATCACATTTAGCTTTCAGAAAACATGAAACAGGCTAGGAAGGAACGGGGCTAGTCATATAAAATAAAGCAAAAGGAAACAATTGCTCTGAAGTTCTACATAAATTTCATTGTCAAATATTAAGGCTTTTTAAAAAAATAATGGTACATAATGACAAAAATCAAAATTTTAATCAGACTTCTCCAAGGCCTGTAGAATAAATAAACCACATCTTTCATTCCTTCTTTGATATTCAATTGTACTATGATGCAATTATAAACATAAGACAAATTCTTTCTTGCATGAAAAATAATGATAGGAAATAAGTAATAATAATCCATTATCAATGTTCTTTATTCTCTATTTCAAAGATGAAATAAATGTTTCATATATAATTGATTCATCGATTGCTTGAGGTTTATCCACATTTTGTCTCCATTTAGCCTGTAAATTTGCAAGTTAAATTTTCCTAGGATATTTAAAAATTAGCAGTGATATTATTATTCAGCTTCATCCCTTATAAAGTCATTGCTATGCATTTACCTGGAGAACTATGTCTTTTCCTACCCGCGTGATATTCACACTGTGTGGCTGTCCATTTGACACATTCCTGTGATCTACATTGATGTTGTATGGTTCTTTAGCACCTCCAAGTTTGTATCGAACCTGTAAATTTCCTACAGAATGAAGTAATAAATAATTGAGTAATTTTTATTTTGTTCTTAGATTATTCCATTAAAAATCCTACTTTTAAATATTTATACCCTTCACCATTATAGAATATTATGTAAAGTTAACCTAAAGCATGTCGAACTCCTGGTGATTGCATCAATGCAGGGTTTTTTGGCTGCCTTATAGAAGTGGTAATCCCACATGCCATTTGTATGGTCTAAAATTTCTAGAATTTTTCAATATTGCTGGAAGGTTGTCTTGCCTCTGATTAGCAGGCCCAATCTGTTACGTACTGACGTAGGAGTACGTATTTGCATACTCGCCGATGATTGGCTTAGTCAGTGGCGGGAAAATTAAACCACTGTCACTGGCCAAGCCGGCTGCAGGGAAACCCTTAAAAGCGGCTTCCCTGCCGCCAGCCGCCAGTCTGCTGTAGCTCCTGCTAGCCACAATAAAAGGTGCTGAACAGTTCCTACGTCTCGACTATTATTCCCGCGCAATCTAACACTGGCGACGAAGGTAGTGGAAGAAGACAACAGGACAAAGGACACCTCATGGCAATCCACAGCCATCTTACGCTCATTCTGACCTGCATCGGCCAACTACAAGGATGGCACAGCAACAACCACAACAATCTCCAGCACCAGCTTTCTTCAACCCGCAAACCGAAGAATGGAGAACATATATGTCCAGATTCCGCATGTTCCTGGAAGTTAATAATTTCCAGGATCTGCCGGACAACAGGAAGAGGGCTCTCGTCCTCACATACTGTGGTCCCAAGACCTACAAGCTGGCAGAAACCTTGGGATGGCAGAACAGCAATCTCCAGCACCAGCCTTCTTCAGCCCTCAAACCGAAGAATGGAGAACATATATGTCCAGATTCCGCATGTTCCTGGAAGTGATTAACTTCCAGTATTTGCCGGACAACAGGAAGAGGGCTCTCTTCCTCACGTACTGCGGACCCAAGACCTACAAACTGGCAGAAACCTTAGTGGCACCTACGGATATCGAATCAATATCCTGGTCCACGCTGCAAACAGCATTAAAAGAACATTTTGCCCCCTCCAATACCCCAATGGTGCACAGGAATGAGTTTTACCACAGATGCCAAAACGAAGGGGAAACAGTCAACTAATTCATTGCCAGCCTCCGGGAGATTGCCTCCAGATGCGAATTCGTCAACCCGGAGGAAATGATGAAAGACCACATCATTCTAGGTAGGAGGGATCTCAACCTACAAAAAAAAAAAAAAAACTTCTCATCCGGAGGGGCGCCAATTTTAAAGATGTTGTCGAAGAAGCCAGAGCCGCCGAATCCTCGGACACATCTGCAGCCAGCGTCCGGAAAACCAGCGGGCTCCACCATGCACAAAGGCAAACGGACTGGTGAACAGAGGCAGAAGAAGAGTACGACGATGACCACGTCTACAGAATACAACAGGTCAAGGTAAGCCCCAGAGATTTTAATCAAAGGCAGCCCCGTTGTGCCAGCTACCTAGGGGGCCATCCCAGGGCTACCTGTAAATTCAGGGAAGCCATTTGCCGCCGCTGCCAAAAGCGCGGCCACATAGCCGAGGCATGCAGTGCCACGCAACCGGCGCAATACCAGACAACCCCACTCCCACCCAGACCACCCATGGGACCATTGAGGCAAGCCCAAAACCATTCCGGGACACAGAGGGGCAGAAGAAGGGATGACTATGGATCCCAAGAGACACGGGGCACCTACCACACCTCAGTGGGGCACGCGAATGCCAACCAGGGTGAAAAGTTCATAGTCACAGTGGCCATAGATGGACTGCCTTGCGAGATGGAGCTCGACACCGGCTCCGTGTTCACAATCATGGCCTGGGGCACACTAAAACAACTGATGCTCAATATCACAAAAAGACAATTAAAAGCACAAGACATCTGCCTAACCGACTTTCATGGGAACCGGATCCAAGTCCTCGGAAGAGCAGAAGTCCCAGTCGCTTTCAAAGATTTCAAAGGGAACCTGCACCTCACCGTTGTTGAAGGACACTGGCCAACACTGATGGGTGTGGAATGGCTCAAGCCGCTCAACATCGGCATCACGGGACTGCACCAAATAAGAGGGGACAAGCTGGACAAGCTCCTTACAGACCGTTTTCAATGGGAGTCTAGGTAAATATAAGGGCAAACCCATATCATTTAGCCTAGACCCCAGCATAACCCCAATAAGATTTAAGCCCCGAAGGGTCCCTTTTGCACTCCAACCTAAAGTCGATGAGCAGCTGGACAAGCTAATAGCCCAAGGAGTATTAGAACCAGTAGAGCACGTCACGTGGGAGACCCCCATTGTCATCCCCATGAAGCCGGACGGGTCCATTCGCATCTGCGCGGACTATAAAGGGACCATCAATAAAGCCCTACAACCACACGCATACCCGGTGCCTGTTGTCCAGCAACTCCTACACTCCCTGGGCAATGGGAGAATATTCGCCAAATTAGACTTTGCCCAGGCATATCAGCAACTGCCTGTAGACGCAGCCACAGCTGAGGCACAAACAATTGTCACCCATAGGGGGGCATTCAAGTGCAACCGGTTGCAATTCGGGGTCAGCGTGGCCCTTGGCCTATTCCAATGCTTAATGGAATGGCTATTAAACGTCATTCCAGGAGTAGTCCCTTACTTCGATGGTGACTCAGAGGAACAACTACTCCAAAGACTAAGGCTGGTCTTAAAGCGGTTTCAAGAAAGGGGGCTTAAAGTCAAGAAGGACAAGTGCAAAATAGGGGTCACCAGCGTCGAGTTCTTGGGATTCTTAATAGATGGGTCTGGAATAAGGCCCACAGAAAAAAAAATAAAGGCAATAAAGCAAGCACCAACCCCCAGAAATAAGTCAGAGCTACAGGCATTCTTGGGACTTTTAAATTTCTATGCTGTTTTTTTGCGACAGAAAGCAACAATTGCTGAACCGCTGCATAGGCTCCTGGGGAAGACGGCCACGTGGACTTGGGGAAAAAGAGAGGCAGACGCTTTCGCCGTGGTAAAGGACCTACTCTCGTCGGACAGCGTCCTGATTCAATACAGTGAGACCCTCCCCCTGCAACTAATGTGTGATGCCTCCCCTTTCGGAGTGGGCGCAGTACTGAGCCATAAGCTGCCCAACGGCTCAGAAGCCCCCATAGCATTTTACTCAAAGACACTATCCCCGGCTGAACGCAATTACAGCCAGTTAGATAAGGAAGCGCTTGCAGCAGTGGCTGGCATCAAGCGCTTCCACGAATACCTGTAGGGCTGAAGTTTGAATTAATCACAGACCACAAACCGCTGCTGGATCTACTTGCCGGAAACAATCAGACACCACATTACATGTCACCTAGACTAACACGATGGTCAATCTTCCTCTCAGGGTACAGCTACACTCTCCTCCACCGACCCGGAAGAAGCATCACCCACGCAGATGCCCTCAGCTGCTGCCCTGAACCCGACCTGGTGGAAGACCCTGCTCCTGTGGCCGAAATTCTGCTCGTCGACATAGAACGAACGAGCCCAGTCACATCCCGGGACATCGCGGAGCACACAGCAAAGGACAGAGTGCTTTCCAAAATGATGAACTGGGTGTTGAGGGGGTGGCCACAGGAGGAAGAAGGGGAGGAGTTTAAGACGTTTAAAAATAAACAGACGGAACTGTCGGTGCTTAAGGGCTGCTTACTATGGGGGGAGAGAGTTGTGATTCCCCAAAACCTCAGAAAAAGGGTGATCAGAACATTACACATTGGTCACCCGGGAATCGTGCGCATGAAGGCGCTAGCAAGAAGCTACCTGTGGTGGCCATGCCTGGACCAGGACATTGCAGATTGGGTGGCCACATGTCAGCCCTGTCAAGAAACCAGACCAGTTCCACCGAAATCCAGCCCAGTAGAATGGGAGACCCCCAACGCACCATGGTCCACATAGACTTTGCCGGACCAATGGCGGGTCACACATTTTTAATAGTCGTTGACACGTACTCCAAATGGTTGGAGATATTCAACATGGCTTCAGCAACGACCGAAGCCACCATCAGGGCACTACGAAGGCTATTTGCAACCCACGGGCTACTGGATACCCTGGTGTCAGACAACGGACCCCAGTTGACAGCCCGACAGATGGAAACCTTCCTGGCAAATCTTGGGGTCAGACACGTACTCGTCTCGCCATTTAAGCCAGCCAGCAATGGCCAGGCTGAGAGAATGGTAAGGATGACGTTTAAGCCGGCCAGCAATGGCCAGGCTGAAAGAATGGTAAGAATGACAAAAGAGACTCTGACAAGAATGGGCCCGGGAAGCTGGCAGGAACGAATCGATCAATTCCTGCTAGCCCAGAACGTAACCCCAAGCGCAGCAACCAACCGCAGCCCGGCAAAGTTATTGATGGGATGGAAACTACAATCCCACATATAACCCAGACAAGCCTCTAGACTCTCACCGACCGACCCGAAAACTGGACATCGACGATCTAGTGTTTGCCCAAAATTTCTCTGGAGACCCCAAATGGGTCAAGGTGACAGTCACAGACATCACCGGCCCTAAGTCCTATAGGGTCCGGTTGGAAGACAGACGAATATGGAGGCGACACATAGACCAACTCAGGACCCGAGTAGGAGACTCCTGGCTCAGACACCCAGAAGCAAAATGAGCCCCCAGAGCGATCCCAGAAACAATGGAACAACGCGGGTCTCTGCCCCGCCGACCATACAGTTCCAGGTGCACAGATATAGATGACGACGACCAGGCCCTGACTCAACAACGAAGAACACTAGTCTCAAGCCCGGAGGGAGAACGCGAACACCTACCGGAGGTCACCGAGATCCAGCGTCGTCAACCGGGGCCGAGGGACGACGGAGCAGGAAGTTCAGCCTCCATGCCTGGAGGCCGGTTCCAGATATTTCCATGGCTCGGAGATGGAGCAACAAAGACCATGTCCGCACCTGGTGAGAACTTCCAAGGAAATGAATCGCACAGGCCCAGTAGGACTATACGGCGGCCCGCCTACTTGCGCGACTACGTTGCTCGTATTGGACACTGATTGGACAATTGCTGAGGGGTGTTACGTACTGACGTAGGAGTACGTATTTGCATACTCGCCGCTGATTGGCTTAGTTAGCGGCGGGAAAATTAAACCACTGTCACTGGCCAAGCCGGCTGCAGGGAAACCCTTAAAAGCGGCTTCCCTGCCGCCAGCCGCCAGTCTGCTGTAGCTCCTGCTAGCCACAATAAAAGGTGCTGAACAGTTCCTACGTCTCGACTATTATTCCTGCGCAATCTAACACAATTCTTCTTAGCTTCTGAAATCAAGCAAGATTGGCATTGTACTGTCACCTGCTGATCGTTATAATGAGTTGAAATCCAAGAGATATTTTACATCCCACAGAGACAACTATGTAATTCAGCAGTAAACAAAGGGTAAATATGGGTCTCTCCTGGGTGCTTCTGTCCTATATACAAAACATGTTCTCAAATATCAGTTTTAAGTACCATCAATTTTTTTGTAGTATGCTGGAGAGGTAAAATATGCAGAAAAAAAGGACAAATTACTTACCAGCTGGATTCACTAACACTGCCATGTAGTCCTGAGAATAAGAACTGATGTACAGCAGGATACAAGGAGCTTTGCTAGTGCTGAAACTAAAACTGATATCTTCTTTATTGAGATTGAGGTCTGATACAAAGTTCTCTGATTCTTTGGAGCTCAAGAGAGTTCTGCTCCCTGAATCCTTCACATTATTTCCTACAGATGAAAAATTATACCGCAGCCACATTCCTTCTTCAAAAAAGGCTCCAACATCTGGCAGAAGAAGAAACACACAATATTAAGTAAAATGACATATTCTGATAAGCATATGACAGGTGCTGCTTTTAAAAACATGGGCAAATGTGATTCACAGCTTCATACATTATATTGCAATGTATTGGTATATTTCTCTTTTCTTTCCTGTCATCATAAACCATTTTAAGAGCCAAGGTGGCGCAGTGGTTAGAGTGCAGTACTGCAGGCTACTTCAGCTGACTGCTAGCTGCAGTTCGGCAGTTCAAATCTCACCGGCTCAAGGTTGACTCAGCCTTCCATCCTTCCAAGGTGGGTAAAATGAGGACCCAGATTGTTGGGGGCAATATGCTGACTCTGTGAACCGCTTAGAGAGGGCTGTAAAGCACTGTAAAGCGGTATATAAGTCTAAGTGCTATTGCTATTTACCTGCAGATTACATCCTGGCTTAATATCTTGGTGAGTAAACAGACATTTTAAAAAGTCCCCATTTTGTTAAAATAAATTAGTATATCCACATTTTATGAAAGGGATGCGGTGGCTCAGTGGCTAAGACGCTGAGCTTGTCAATCAGAAAGGTCGGCAGTTCGGCAGTTCAAATCCCTAGTGCCGCGTAACGGAGTGAGCTCCTGTTACTTGTCCCAGCTTCTGCCAACTTAGCAGTTCGAAACATGTAAAAATGCAAGTAGAAAAATAGGGACCACCTTTGGTGGGAAGGTAACAGTGTTCCGTGCGCCTTCGGCGTTTAGTCATGCTGGCCACATGACCACGGAGATGTCTTCACACAATGCTGGCTCTTCGGCTTTGAAACGGAGATGAGCACCGCCCCCTAGAGTCGGGAATGACTAGCACGTATGTGCGAGGGGAACCTTTATCTTATATTTTATGAAGCTGGGATTATAATGTTTACACTTCCTGAATGGCTTTCAATTTGTATCGAAATTATCTAGAATAGATGCATAACACAAATATATACAGTTAGCTGTGGCCTCTAGTCTTCATTTGCTATGTTTTAGAAAGGTTGAAAAGAGTAATGTTAAAAATGTGAAGGTAAATGCTAAGTAAAGATAATAAAAAAGGAGCAGTATACACATTTTAAGGACACTTCTTCAGAATTCTAGCATGTTTTATGCTTTGCCATTATCCTATTTCAGAACAAAAAAATACGTTAGAGTCTGGTAAAACAATCAGAACAAACAACCGTTATTTTCAAAGCTCTCTGTGGAGAATTTATAGCTATCTTTCTACAGCAGAAACAATAAAATTTATTCAAACTATTCAAGAAATTTTCTTTCTTTCTTTCTTTCTTTCTTTCTTTCTTTCTTTCTTTCTTTCTTTCTCTGAATTCCATTCCATTCCATTCCATTCCTCTCTCTCTCTCTCTCTCTCTCTCTCTCTCTCTCTCTCTCCTTTTCTTTTCTTTCTTTCTTTCTTTCTCCAGTTTTGCTACTTTATTAAAAATTAAAGACTAAGAAACATGAGGGTGCTATCAAACATGAGCCAAACCCGATCCCACTTTATGTTTCAATGGTATTTTGAGAGAGAGAGAGGGATGGAAGGAGGGAGGGAGAGAGATGTCTAAGTGGTGAAAAAGAGATTTGGGTGGTCAGTCTGGCACCTGATCTCACTGGAAAAATCTTGATCCCTTATTCTAGACTTTTGGAGAGTATAAGAATGTGAAAAAAGTGATTCTGTATAGATGGAGAATATAACTCTGACAAAGATTCTGCAAACGCTCCTATGGTTTGCAGGCTTGAGTTACAGAATTGTGGTCTAGGTTTCTGGATTCAAGATTCAAAAAACAACAAAATGGTGGAACAAACGAACAAAAAAATGATAGAAAAAATAATTTGCAAACAGATCTTGTAATTCTATCAAGTTCAACCAGTGCTGAATTCAAGAGCACCACTCTAATACACAAAAGATGCAGAAGAAATAATTGAAATAATCCTGGACATCCTTCTCTCCTTTCTGGAACTTATTGCTTAAAGAAAATACAGGTAGTCCTCAACTTATAACCACAACAGAGCCCAAAAGTTCTGTTGCTAAGTGAGACAGTTGTTAAGTGAGTTTGGTCCCATTGTACGATCTTTCATGCCACAGTTGTTAAGTGAATCACTGCAGTTGTTAAATTAGTAACATGGTTGTTAAATGAATTTGGTTTCTTCATTGACTTTGCTTGTCAGAAGGTTACAAAAGGTGATCACATGATCCCAAGACATTGCAACTGTCATAAATATCAGTCAGTTGCCAAGCATCTGAATTTTGATGATGTGACCTTGGAGGTATTACAATATTCAGAATTGTGAAAAACGGTCACTTTTTTCAGGGACTTTGTCACTAAACAAACTGTTATAAATCGAGAATTACCTGCAGTTAAGCTACTACTCTCCTGGATCTTGCTGTGTGTGTATGTTTGTGTGTGTGAGAGAGAGTGAGTGAGTGAGAGTGAGTGAGTGTGAGAGACAGACAGACAGACAGACAACAGAGAGAAAGCATAAGAGTAAGGGTGGGGAGACAGGGAAAAAAAACCTGATTTGTGAAGTTTTTGATGAATTTGATTTGCTGCCAAGATATCTTTGTTTCCTTTTGGTTACACTGTTTAGTTGCATTCTTAACTAAATGCATTGAATGTTCCATTTTCAACAAATTCAGTAAGGCTTAATTGTTCTCATTATATACATCAACTAAATAATTCTTCTGGATCAAATTATATGGAAGGGGTTAAGGAAATAATCCAGGTAAAATAAAATGCTATTTATTTCAATTGGAATTAAACATTTATTTTTCTGTTTGGGGTCCAAAAACTGCACTTGAATATCTATCTATCTATCTATCTATCTATCTATCTATCTATCTATCTATCTATCTATCTATCTATCTATCTATCTATCTATCTATCTATCTATCTATCTATCTATCTATCTATCTATCTATGTCAAACCTTGGGGTTTGCCTTACCAGGGGGGAGGGAAGCTCCTGGTGTTGGGGGGAAGTTCGTGACGCCAGTGGCTGCAGCCACGTGCCGGAGAAACCCCGCTGGAGCGCCAATCAGCTGTGTGGCTGGGAGGCGGCCGGTAAAGGCAACCGGAACGCCCGATGATCAGCTGTGCAGCCACGCGGAGCTGAGCAGAGCGACGTCTGGGCAAGGCCTATGCTGGCGGAGGGCATGTACCTCGATGACATCCTCATTTATACAAAAACCATGGCTGAGCACACCCAGTTGGTCTGGCGGGTCTTGGAAAAGCTACTGGCCGCTAACCTGTACGTGAAGTTATCAAAATGCGAGTTCCACCAAACTCGGCTAGATTATTTAGGATATTGTGTGTCCAGCACCGGAGTGGAAATGGACCCAGCCAAGCTCCAGGCTGTCCTGGGATAGCAAGCGCCAAGAACACAACAGCAGCTGCAGAGTTTCTTGGGCTTCGCGAATTTTTATTGGACTTTCATCCCCACATTTGCCAAGGTGGCTTTGCCCTTGACAGATCTCCTGAGGACTAAACACACAGCAGTGAAACTCCGATTGGGCCAGCCGCTGCACTGGACGATGAAGTGCCAGCGAGCATTCAAATCCCTCAAGGAGTTATTTGCCAGAGAGCCTGTTCTGAAACACCCAAATCCTGAACAAGCCTTTGTGGTCCACGCGGATGCCAGTGATGTAGCGGTAGCTGCTGTCCTATTACAAGCTAATGAACAGGCACGTTACAGCCGTGCGCATATACCTCCCGCAAACTCTCGGAAACCGAATGTAGGTGGGTCATATGGGAGAAAGAGGCCTTTGCGGTCCAGTGGGCCCTCGTTACCTGGTGTCACCTCCTGGAGGGTAGTAAACTACGTATGGATGGACCATAAGAACCTTGAGGCCCTCCAGGCTCTGTGGCGGTTGTCGCCCAAACAGGTATGGTGAGCACAGTACTTTAGCTGCTTCTGGTTCACCTTGAAGTACATTCCGGCCGGGTGAAACTTTCTAGCAGACGCATTGTCCAGGATGCCTCAATACAATAGCCGCCAAGAGGAGGTCATGTATACCATCATTCCCCCCTCACCGCAGACGCAAGCCGCTGCCCAGGTCTCGGCCCGGCATCTGGTTGAAACAGCTGAGGAGTTAACAAGTCACTTACAGGCTGAATTACTCACGGACCCGTGGTTCTTGGAACACAAGCAACTGCTCACCCAATGGGACAGGTTAGCGTGGAAAGGCAATAAACTGTATGTGCCACATGTCCTGAGGCCACAAGTGCTACAAAGGTGCCACGATGTGAAACAAGCAGGACATTTTAGGTTCCTGAAAACCCTACATTTAGTCAAGTGGCAATTTTGGTGGCCCAAGATGCAACACCACATAGAGGACTATGTCAGAAGTTGTTCGATCTGCTCAACTACCAAACCCCGCCTCTTGCAGTCCGTGGCCGAACCCACTTGGCCATGGGAGGAAATAGGCATGGATTTTATTGTTGAGTTGCTGGAGAGCAATGGCCACAAAGTCATATGGATGGTCATTGATTTATTTTCTAAACAGTCCCATTTTATACCCTGCCCCGGATTACCGTCAGCACAAAGATTGGCTAAACTATTCCTACAGCATATTTATCACCTTCACGGGGTGCCATGGAGGGTCATTTTGGATAGGGGGTTACAGTTCACAGCCAAGTTCTGGCAGGTGTTCATCCAAATGATAGGGTCTTCCCAGGGATTAAGCTCAGCTTTCCATCCAAGTACTAATGGGGCAGTAGAGAGAGCCAACGCCATATCTTAGGTGCTACGTAACCTATCAGCAGACCAATTGGGCTGAACTCCTGCCATTTGTGAAGATGGCTTACAATAATGCTGTCCACAGTAGTACTGGCTTTACCCCATTTAGAGTAGAGCATGGATTGGATTTCGTTCCCATTCCTGAGTACCCGCGAGAACTCCCTACACCCTTCAACCCAAAAGAATGGATAGATACCTTGCCAGGGGTGTGAGAAGCTGTGAAGAAGGCCTTGCGAAAAGCCGCAGAAACCCAGAAGATACAGGCAGACAGGAACCGGGCTCCCCAGAAGCCATTCTGGGTGGGAGACAGGGTGTATCTTTCGACCAAATACCTAAAGGTAAGGGTCCCTTGCCGGTAGTTGTGGGCCAAAGTTCGTGGGCCCCTTCCTCATCGTACGAATAATTAATCCTGTAACGGTGGAGCTGAAACTACCCAGACTGTTAGGAAAGGTGTACCCTGTATTTCATAGTAGTCTGCTTAAGCCTGTAAGTGAGTCCATTCAACCACAACCATTACCATTACCTGGTCCTGTGGAGGTGGGAGGAGAGACCCATTATGAGATCTATCGGATATTAAACTCCTGACTGCATAGGGGTCGATTGCAGTACCTGGTTTGGTGGAAGGGATATCTCGATACAGAAGCCTCCTGGGTGGCAAGCGGAGACATACAGGCTGCCTGTCTGCTCAGGAAGTAATATGGGAAATATCCTCACAAACCAGGGGGGGCATACGGGAGGCTGGGTATAGTACCCTTTTGCTATGCATCCTCACTACCTGTGCTTACTATCTTCCAGGTGCGGCCCTGGTGAGAGGGGAGCTGCCTGTCAAACCTCGGGATTTGCCTTACTGGGGGGAGAGAAGGTCCTGGTGTTGGGAGGAAGTTCGTGACGCTGGCAGCTGCAGCCACGTGCTGGAGAAACCCTGCTGGAGCACCAATCAGCTGTGGCAGGGAGGCGGCCAGTGCAAACCTCGGTTGGAGCACCAATCAGCTGTGTGGCTGGGAGGTGGCCAGTGCAAGGCAACAGGAATGCCCGATGATCAGCTGTGCAGCCATGCGGAGCCGAGCAGAGCGACGTCCGGGCAAGGCCTGCGCCAGCGGAGGGCGTGGCTTGCCTATATAACCGCGCTGGGAGCTCATTTGTGTGCCTGAGTCCGGCTTAATAAACCAGCCCACATGCCTAGGGTTGTTACTACTGGATTAGGTTCGGAGCTTGGACTTTTTGATCTCTCTCTCTCTCTCTTTCTCTCTCTCTCTCTCTCTCTCTGTCTATCTATCTCTTTTCTCTCTCTGTCTCTCTTTTTCTCTCTTTTTCTCTCTCTGTCTCTCTTTCTTTCTCTCTCTCTCTCTGTCTCTCTCTTTGTCTCTGTCTCTGTCTCTGTCTCTGTCTCTCTGTCTCTCTCTCTCTCTCTCTGTGTATCTCTTTCTCTCTCTCTCTCTCTTGCCGGGGTGAATGGGGCAGAGTTGCATTGTGGCTCTGCATCGTAATGGAATGTTACTTGATCAATCACCTCCACTGTGCTGTTCCGTGGTGGGATTCAAATAATTTAACAACTAGTTCTTCTTAATGACTGGCTGGCTGGGCGTGGCTGGGCGGGTGTCATGTGACTGACTGGGCATGGCCAACTCTACGTGACTTGCGTGGGTGGTGCGTGTATGGGCCAGGCAGGGTTGGGGAGGGAATCCAGGAGTCTCCGGTAGGTGGGGTGGGAGGGGGGTGGGAGGAAAGAAAGAAAGCTCCAACCTGTGTGTGTGTGTGTGTGTGTGTGTGTGTGTGTGTGTGTGTGAGAGAGAGAGAGAGAGAGAGAGAGAGAGAGAGAGAGAGAGAGAGAGAGAGAGAGAGAGAGAAAGAGTGAGGGAGAGAGCGAGAGCAAGAGCGAGAGTGGGAGAGCGATCCGATCCAACCTTGGATAGTTATCCAGGGCTGGCGGCAATGTTCTCTCTCTCTCTCTCTCTCCTTCTCTCTCTCCCTCTCCTTCTCTCTCTCTCACACACACACATACATACACACACACTCACTCACTCCCTCTCTCTCTCTCTCTCTCTCACACACACACACACACACAAACAGAGGTCCTTCACCCCACTCCAAGGCAGCCACATCCCTTCACTAACCTGCTTTCCAGCTCCATTCTCCACTGCGTGTGCAGGGCAAGAAAAGTAAAAAAAATCATTCAGACCTTCCAACTTTGCAAGATCTTTGCGGGTCTGAATGATTTTTTTTTAAACCATAGTCCCACAGACTATTTTCTTGCCCTGCATACGCAGCAGAGAATGGAAACAGAAAGCAGAGGGGTGTGTGTGTGTGTGTGTGTGTGTGTGTGAAAGTAAAAACAAAGGAATGGCTGATTGGAATGGTAGTCAGATTTCAGATGTCAACTGTGCCAAGTGAGCAGACTCCGAGACCTTTGCCTGCGGACAGCCGCCATGCTACCCCTGTGAAGCTACCCCTGAGCAGCGCCAGGGCTGGGGAGGCCATCGGAGGAGCCCTGCATGGCTACCGCCTGCTTCCGCTTTTCTTTTGCCAGGGCAGGGGGTGCTAGAAGGGTGCTGTCCTCAGTTTGCCAGTCCTGAGCACCGTCCTGAAGCCAACAAACAGAAGCCCCATGCCCCATGCCACCACTGGCTGAGATCAGCAGGCAGGTGATCCAGATGCCCTGTGCTGGTGCTTGTTCGGCTTCTGCCTCAGCGCAGGATGACTTTCATCTGTCTCTTTCTGGGTGCGGGGCTTCTGTTTGTTGGGCCGCTTCCCAAAGCAGGCAGCTCCACGGCCAGCTGCTTTGCTTTTTCTCTCTTTTTCCTCATGGGAGGATCGTGGGAGGATTGCACTTGGCAATGGCAGCAGTTGGAGACAGAGGCATGGGGGAGGCAGGCTATCGAAGCACCAGCACCGATGGACGCTTGCTGGATGCTTGCTTAAATAGATACTTGCTCTGATGATCAAGGCAGCTGGCATTGCCTCTCTCCCTCCCCCCAGTGTCTCTGCCTTCCATTGCTGTTGGAGGTACCGCGCAAGCGTCCAGCAAGGCTCTGATGATCCAGGCAGCTGGGATTGCCTCTCTCCCTCCCCCCAGTGTCTCTGCCTTCCATTGCCGCCAGAGGTACCACGCAAGCCTCCAGAAAGCCACCTGCAAGCCTCCTGTGAGCCAGGCAGCTGGGATCGCCAACTCTCCTCCCCGACCTGTGCGTTTTTGTGCAAGCTTCCCCGCCATGCCCTGCTCTGGTTGCTTCCCCTTGGCTAATGTCCAGTGGCAGAGAAGTTGCTCTGCCATGAATGGGTGGAGATGGGTGGTGAGGGTTGTGCCCGAGCGACGGTCCTGTGCTGAAAAGACTTCCCTTCCCCTGTGTAAAGATCTGTAAAGGCCTTTTTACTTTGTCCTAGGCTGAGGGGATGCTCCGGACGCAGGTCGCCATCGGCATTACCTTTGTGGGCAGCGGCGGTGTGAGCCCCGTGGGCTGGAAAGTAAGTCAGGCTGTCTCAGGAGGGGGGAGGATGGTGAGGCTCAGCTGCCTTTCAGGCCTGGCTCTCACACAGCCCTTCCCGGGGATCCGTCCTGAAGGCCTCAAGGTGCTCCAGAGTTTCCACACACCTCTGCTGGCTCGAGCAGCCTGCCCCAACCGAGCCAGCGCCTGGCGGCAATTCTCCTAGCTTGCAGGCAGGCAGATGTCCCAGGGCTGCAAGCTCGCACCTTGCCGCACCGCAGCAGACTTGGCCCCAGCATGGTGCTCTCCCTGTGGGAGCAGCTGAGCCTGGGCCGTTGCATGGTCCGGGCAAGTGGCGATGGTAGGCAAGCGAGGAGCGGGGGTCTCACAACCCCCGTACTCAGAGCAATTTACCAAAAATTAGGTGGGCTATGGCAGGTAAGCTGGTGAGGAGTGGGAGCATCTGGGTCTGGGCGAGTGGCGATGGCAGGAAAGCGGGCAAGGAGCAGGAGCACCTGGGTCCGGGCTGAATGGTCTAGGCGAGTAGCGACGGCAGGCAAGTGGGTGAAGAGCGGGAGCAGGCGAGGAACCAGAGAGCAGCCAGAGAGCAGCTGGGCCATGGGCGAGGCAAGATAAGGAGTGGCTGGCAGGGGGGGGGCAGCCAGTGGTGTGATCAGTCAGTTCTACAAACTGCGCAAAAAGTTAACAAGTGGTTCACCTCAGGGGTGGGTTCCAAATTACCTCGCTGCTGGTTTGCTCCCTCCCGTGCCTCGTGGGCGTGCACGCGCTTCGTGCGCGTGTGCATGCGCAGTAACAAAAAATCCAACCCCCCCAAAACTGAAAAAAAGATGCCGACCACATGCACGGTGCCGGAAGTCAGCTTCTGCGCATGCTCAGAAGGAAAAAATATTTTTTTAAAAAAATTCAAAATAAATAAATAAATAAAAATTCAAAAAAAAAAAAAAGATGGCGACCCCCACTGACCGGCACCAACCAATCCGGTTTGGTGATGTCATCGTGACATCACCAGTGGGCCGCTACCGGTTTGGGAGAACCGGTCCAAACCAGGAGGAACCCACCCCTGGTTCACCTGAACCGGTGAGAACTGGCTGAATCCCACCTCTGCTGTTTCCCCACTGGGGCGCCAAGCCAACTGGCAATGCCAGGTATGAATGGATAGGAGGATTGGGGCCAACCTATCATCGAGGGGGAGATGTTCCAGAGGGCAGGAGCAACAGCAGAAAAAGACCCCAGCAACTGGAATAATTGAGCTGATGAGACCTGCAGTATCCCACCTCTGCCAGCATGAGTGGGACAAGCCAATCCCAGTGGGGTGTAACAGTTCCTCAAGTAACCTGGACCCATGCCATGAAGGGCTTTAAAGGTGATCACCAACATCTTGAATTTCACCAAGAAGCATACCAGCAACCAATGCAGCTTGTAGAGCAGTGGTGTTACAGCCCCCCCCCCCAGATTTCCCGCACTGCCACACTCTGCACAAGCTGTAGCCTCTGAATGCTCTTCACGGGTAGCCCTATGTAGAGCATATTACAATAGTCCAACCGTGGGATGACTAGGGACTGAATGACTGAGCGTAGGTAATCCTGACCCAGGAAAGGCAGCAACTGGCACACAACAAGGCTCTTCTAGCTGCACCTGCCACCTGCTCCTTGAGCAGGAGTCGCAAGTCCAGAAAAACTCATGTTGCAAACTGGATCTGTTTGGGGAAGTGCCACCCCATCCAGATTCAAAGATGATTGCAAAGATACTGCTTTCCTCAGCAATAGCTTTATATAAGCTTTACTGTTTAGTTGCAGTAGTCCAACTATTAAATAAATAAATAGCTTTATTTTTTACATATTTTAAAATTTTAAATATTTTAAATATCTTTAATTTGTATTTTTGAATATTGAATAAAAAGCTTAAATAATTTTAAGATGGTGGCAGCAGAGGAGGCAGTTTCAGATCACAGGGAGACAAGTTACTAAATTAAGAAGGAAAGCAGATGGAGAGGGGGGAAAAGAACAGAAATATAGGAAAAAAAGAGAAAATAAGAAGTTGGGGGAGAGGAAGAAAACATCAGCCAAGCACCAGTAAAGCAGCAGCACAGCAAGTGACCTACCTACCTTAGAGGCTGCTTGCCGAATCATTAATACAGCCCTGTAGCCGAACTCAGCAACTCCTAGAACCAGGGCCATCTGCCTAGCCCAGCCCAACTCAGCATCCTGCTCACCAACTCCAGCTATCCAGAGATCCAGCCCAGCAGCTTGAGATTGAGACAGCTAGAGGCTATAGGAGAACAAAAGACCCAGCCCAGGAGCGCAGCTAAGCAGCCCAACACAGGAAAAGAGGTGGCTGAAGCCAGCAAACTAGCAGCTGAGAAAAGAGGTGGCTGGAGGCAGCACAGCAAACTTGTGGGTTAAGGTGGACTGTGGAGCATGGAAGACTGGAGACTGGGACAGCGGTGGATTGCTCCCGGTTTGGCCCGGTTCTTAGAACTCACAAGAACTGGGATACATTTAACAAACATCTTGGATAATTTCCTGGCTGATGGCAGTCCTGAACATGCAACAAAATGAGCTTGTTTGGAGAATAAATCCACTACTGTCCAAATGACCGTATTCCTCCCACTCTCCGGTAGGTCTACTATAAAATCCATTCCTATTTCCTCCCAAGGTCGGGAAGGATCTGCCACTGTTTGCAGACATCCTGGAGGCTTCCCTGGTCTGGTCTTCATTGTGGCACGTGGCACAACTTTTTACATAGTCCTCAACATCACGCTTCATTTTTGACCACCAAAACTGTCTCCTAGCCATGTACAGGGTTTTTAAGTAACCAAAATGTCCTCCCTGTTTTGAATCATGGCTTTTCTGGAGTACATGGAGGCATACTGTAAGATTTTGGGGACATATAGTTTGGACCCCTTCCATGCTATGCCATCCCTAGCTGTTAACAGGTTTTTATTTTCCTGATACCAAGTGTCTGAGGTCAACTCGTTCTGTAATTTTTTGGTCATTTCTGATTTGTCTTTGGTCTCTGGTCGGCGGGCTTGTGCCTGAGTGATCACCTTGGCTACCTCCTGGGGGAAAGGTGGAATTATTGGGTGGATCACTTCTTCTCGTTTGCTATTAAATTGGGGTTTCCTTGATAGCGCGTCTACTAATAGGTTTTTCCCCCCCCGGGAGGTACTTCAATTGAAAGTTGAATCTTTTGAAGTATTGCGCCCATCTAACTTGTTTTGGAGAGAGTTTTCTTGGAGTTTTTAAGGCTTCTAGATTTTTGTGGTCTGTCCACACCTCAAAAGGGTTATTGTTGCCCTCTAAAAACTGTCTCCAAGTTAGTAGAGCCCAACGGACTGCATAAGTCTCCTTTTCCCATACTGCCCACCTCCTTTCAGTCTCTGTAAGTTTTTGGGACGTATATGTGCAGGGCTGCAGGTCTCCCTTTTCGTTTTTCTGGAAGAGTACAGCTGCCACTGCTACATCGCTAGGGTCGGCCTGCACTATGAAAGGCTTTTTGGCATTCCAGAGTTCATTTCAGGGGTTGGCCAGGCTTTGGCTTAGTTGGTTCCCCCTCCTGTTTTTAGTAATTCAGTTATTGGCAGCGCGATTTCAGCAAATGAGGGAATAAATTGCAGGTAAAAGTTTGCAAACCCCAGAAAGCTTTGCAGCTGTTTGCGAGTCCGTGAGGGTTGCCAATCTAGTACTGCTTTGACTTTTGCCGGATCCATTTCTATCCCCTGGTTTGAAATGCAGTAGCCAAGATAATCTAGTGTGTCTTTATGGAATTCACATTTAGACAGTTTCATATACAACTTAGCGGCCAGCAGTTTCCTTAATACTTTTCGCACTAGTTTTATGTGTTCTTCTAGAGTTTCATTGTAAATAAGAATGTGATCCAAATACACCAGGACCCTTTATATAGATGCTTATGCAGGACCTCTTTTATCAGCTGCATGAAAACCCCTGGGATGCCTTGTAGTCCAAATGGCATTACTCTAAATTGAAAGCTACCTAAGGGACACTTGAAAGCAGTTTTCCATTCATCTCCCTCTTTGATTTGGACTCGGTAATACGCTTCGCGGAGATCTAATTTGGCGAACACCTTTCCTTTCAATAGGTGCCCCAACATGTCTTTCATCAGCAATAGCAGGTAGGTGTTGTGAATACACACGGCATTAATTCCTTTAAAATCTACACATAATCTCATTCCCCCATCTTTTTTTTTCTTTAAATAGCACTGGGGCTGCCACTCTGGACTTTGCTGGTTGTATGAACCCTCTGGCCAGATTGGAGTCAATGTATTCTCTCAGTTCTTTCATTTTGTTGGGTGTCATGGAATACATTTTGGGCTAAGGTAATTTCACCCCATCTATGAATTCAATGGCACAGTCAGTCTGGTGATGGGGGGGTAGTACGTTGCAATCCTCTTCACTGAACACTTCTGCTAGGTCCCGATAGTGGGTTGGGATTTGTGGGACCCCTGGGGGCTGATCAGCAAATACCGCCATTGGATTTTCCTGGTTTTCCCAGGGCTTTGGGCTGTCACGCTGGTCGTTATTAGGTCCGGGAGGCGGTTCGGGGCCGAGCACTAATTTGATTTTTCTGTAGCTGCCCTCCCAGCTTATTGTAGGACACCATTTGTCTAACCAAGTGAGGCCCAGGATTACTGACTGGGTCATTTTTGGCACTACTATAAACCGGATTAGTTGAACCAGTGCTTTCCCATAGTCAGTTTTAATTTTTCGGTTACGTACATGGCTGGGCCTCCCCCTATCATGGACCCATCTACTTGTTGGAATCGGATGGGGGCCGTTAGAGCTTTTGTTTCTATTCCGAGGCTGCACATGGTATCGAGGCTAATGAGGCATCGTGAGCTGCCAGTGTCAATAATAAAGTCTATGGCCCTTTCCACACCTGTGCGGGTCACAGACCCTTTTATTTTAAAGGGTCGGATGGCTTCACTTACCATCGGGTCATCTTCTTCGCTATCTGCATCATGTATGATGGGTAATCCTGCTGCCAGAGTTCTCTACCCTTCCGTTGGTTGGGGGTTTGGGACCTCGATGGCTTGGCATGCAAATTTGCTTTTCTTGGGCAGTTTTCTCGGAACCTTTTTTCCTTTAGGGGCAATGGGTGCTCTCACTTGAGGTACTGGGGCCAGTGACAAACACTCTGAGGCACAGTGCCCTTGTTGGCCACAGTGGAAACACTTTATGGAAGTCGAGACGGCTGCTGTTGGGTGTCCTTCGCTCTGGCATGGTGGTGAGCGGCGTCCAAATTGTCTTTTGGGTTGCCTTTTCAGGTTGCTTCTGTGGTGTTGTCTAAGCTCAACTGTCCATTGCAGTTGCCACTTGATACCAATCGAGGATTCTGTCATCGGGCACTCCGCGGCAAAGGCAGATTTTCAGCAGCTCCTCATCCAGGCTTTCTTTGAAATAGTGCACCAGTATTCTCTCCGACCAATGTCTCAGTCTGGTGGCCTGGAGTCTGAACTCGAGCACGAGTTCCTTGGTGGGTCTCCCCTTTTGCCTGATGCTTTTGATTTCTGCGTCTGCCTCTTGTGCTTGGGAAGAATCCTTAAAACGGGCCTGGAGCTCTCTCAGGAAGTCATCCACATTGTCCAATTCAGGTGCGGCTTCATCATGGAGCTGAGTGAACCAGTTGGATACTTCCTCCTCCAGATTATCCCCCAGGACTTGGATGAGCTGTGTGTCATCGTGGAATTCATCCCCATGCCGCTCGATGTAGGGCCAGGCTCTATTCAGGAAGAACGTGAGTTTTCCTGCGGTTCCATCGAACATGTGGTTTTGAACTGTGGTGGGACATTTGTGCGTGGGGCTGGCTGCGGTGGCGGTGGTGGGGCTGGAGCTGGTATCACTTGAGCCCGGTCTCAAATCCATTCCCTGCCTGGGTAGAATGCCCATCCTGGAGGGATCTGGTCCACCGGAGGAAGATGCGGTTGGGGGGGGAGGGCTGGTTCCTCGATGGGTTCTTTGCAGGCTCCCCCTTCGTCTCAGTCCTCTGTGATCCCCTCTCAGAGGTGAATGGTACAGTGGTGGCAGATCTCCAGCAGCAGTAGTTCATCCTCTTCTCGGAGGAGATAATTCTCCCAACAATTGGATGAGGCTGAAGGTTGATGGGCTGGAAGCGCATGTCGCTTGGTCTCTCCTAGGGGGTATTTGCCTCCCTTGCGGACCTCTGCCTTTGCGTCCAATGGTGAGCTGCTCTAACTGGTCAGGCAATTCCTTGAAGGTTTGGTTATACATTGCCGTTTGGTACTGCCATTCAGCTGTCTTTTTGAGATCCATGATGGGCCCTATGGGTCCAGCAGCTGTTCTCCACTCCAAGATCGTGGCTTGAGATTCTAGGGCCGCGGTTAATGGGCGATCGATGAGTGGGTCCGGAAGGGTTGCTTGACTAAGCAGGTCCCTCTCCATCAGTTGGATCCCAGCGCTTGTGGACCATTTGACCGGGGATTTTGAGCAGGCTCCCATCTGGCGCGTGATGTCCTCCACAACCGAGGTCACTCGAAGCCTCTCTGAAGGGATCAGCTGTGGAATCGGCTGCTGGATGGGCAATTTCTGACAGAGGCCTCCGCAGAGTGTGCACTCACGTCTCAGCACCCCTGGTTGTCGTCCTTTTGCCATCTTCTCTGAGTCTTTGCTGCTGCCCAGTTGTAACGCTCCGGGCTCAGGACCCTGGACAGCGATCCTGGCTTGGGATCAAAATTTGTGAGAGCTCCGGAATAATGTCAGGTTTCCAAGTGATTAAACCCATTTAAAAAAGAAACAAGCAGAATCCATCTTCCGAACAAATTTCTTTTTATTTAGGCAAACATCAAATTGGCAAAGTCTGTTGCAATTCCAGATCTGACATAACCCGGAATTACACCACATAATATTGTAAATTAGAAACATCCCACAAAAGTCACATTCCCCAATAAAAGTAAAATCAACATTGCCAGGTGTCTTCAAACTCCACCTTCCGCTCTCATCAGGGACAGCTTCTGTTCCCATGTGAAAGAATGTCACCTAACCAAAACAATCCTCACTATCTATTCTCTCCTCCCAACCTTAAGAATGTGGCGAGCCCGAAAACCCCCCTTTGCATATGTAGAGAAAGAAAAAAGGACTAAATGAGTATAATGTAGAGCTAACTAAAATGGCTACATACATGTCAATTTTTAGGTTCGACATCTCTTTTCTTTTGACTATTATCCCAGTTTTATAAATACTGAGGATAATAGAAAGCTATTATTCTCAGTGTTAGAGTTCCAAATCCCTTTGGAGACAATATGGCTAACAGGAAAAACAGTATCTAGTGGCTGTACCTACCTTTCTAGTGATCTTTGGCTCAATAATAAATACACTAATTAAAATTTATTTATTTATTTATTTTATAAAATGATGATGATGACGAGAGAGAGAGAGAGAGAGAGGGAGGGAGGGAGAGAGGGAGAGAGAGAGAGAGAGAGAGAGAAAGAGAGAGAGAGAGAGAGAGAGAGAGAGAGAGAGAGAGAGAGAGAGAGATATGATGGATTTCATCAATTCAGGCTGCTCAGCATGTGTCAATTTTGCTTTATCAGATCAGAGAAGTAAATGGTTACTGATTAGTTTTCAAGCTGCTTTTGTGGAATGAAATGGTTCTTAATGTTAAATTTATACAAGGCCAGCTATGCCGTATATGATGCACAAGATATCAATTTAGTGGTGCTAATTAAGATAGCACCGGGATACCTAACTGCTACACCTGCAGAATGCAGCCCAAGAGCCTAATTTCAAAGTTTGCTTATGTGCTTGGCATAAGTGTCTGGGAAGATTATCATTGGTCTTTAGGTCTGAGGATTTCATGTGAAGATTCTGCCTTCCTTTGATGCTCAGCAGACACCAAAGGGTTTGGGCAAATCTGAACTCTTGTTGGAAGAAAGGGTTTAGCATTTACTATATTCTTGAAGGTCTACCACTTACCTTCCTTGTTTTAAGATTAACTTGATTAAATTCTGATTCAGTAATTTTGTTGCTGAATGATTGCTACCTCACATAGATTCTGCCACAATCTTCTTGAAGAATCTAAATGATCTGCTGTTGAAGACCAGGGCACACACTGTACACAGGAAAAGAAAATTCTGTGACTTCATATTTTGGGGGGACTATTTTCTCACTCAATTGGATAATTTGGGGAAACATTTTGTAATCTTCTTCCATCCACTCGCTTTGGGGAAATATGATGGTAGCATCAGTTTGAAAGGCCATATTGCTAAGCAACACTCAATAGGTAACAATATACGTTTGCAATTATTTAAGTGCCATATAGTAATGTGCCTTATTATGGACATTTAGCAGTTTCAGTGTAAGAGGAGAATATTGTACTGTATTGTATTGTTTCAGAAACACTTTAAAAAAAATATATATATATAACTATTCAAAGTCATTATTCCCCAATCTTATCTTTCCCTATGTTTTTACAGTAGAATAGAGTAGAATCATAGGGCTGGAGGGGACGTTGGCGGTCTTCTAGTTCAATCCCCTGTCCAAGGCAAAAGACTTTATATCATCCCGGACAAATAGTTGTCCAATATTTTCTCCAGTGATGGAGCACTTATAACTCTGGGAGGTAAGCTGTTCCATTTATTAATTGTTGTCTCTGTCAGGAAATTTCTGCTTGTTCCGGGTTAGATCTCTGTTTGACAGGCTTTTCGCCCATTGCTTTCTCTCTATACCAATGACTGCATCTTATCTGTTGCAGACCATAGTAATTGGTCTCATTCAAGATGTTATGAGTCTGCATACAGATGGAAGGTTAAACAACTAGTCCTATGGTGTAGCCGGAGCAATTTGGAGCTGAACACACTTAAAACTGTAACACACATAAAACCCAGTTGTGTACTCTCTCCATTACTCTTTTTTCTGTATACTAATGACTGCATTTTGAAGATGATACAACAGTCATTGGTTGAGACAACGATGAGTCTGCATCAGAGGTGGGTTCCTCCTGGTTCGGACCGGTTTGCCCAAACTGGTAGCGACCCGCTGGTGATGTCACGATGACATCACAGAGCCGGTTCGGTTGGTGCCAGTCCGTGGACACCGCCATCTTTTTTTTGAATTTTTTTTAAAAAAAATGGGGGGGGGATTTTTTCCTGGTTTTTTTTCTTCTGCGCATGCGCAGAAACCGAGTTTCTGGCACTGCGCAGGCGTCGCCATCTTGTTTTTGGCTTTTTTTGGGGGGGGGAATTTTTTTTGATTTGTTTGCACTGCCCACGCGGCGCGGGAGGAAGCGAACGGGCAGCGAGGTAAGTTAGAACCCACCCCTGGTCTGCATACAGATGGGAGGTTGAACAACAGGCCTTGTAGTGAAGGCAGAACAATTTGGAGCTGAACACACTTAAAACTGTAGAGATGTTAGTGGACTTTAGGAGAGCCCTTGTATTCTACCACCTCTTACAATATTAGACAAACAGTATCAACAGTAGAGACCTTCAAGCTTCTGGGTTCTATAATCTCCCAAGACTTGAAATGTACACCTAGTATTAGAACCATCATTAAAAAGGCACAACATCAGATGATGTAGGTTCTTCCTCAGAAAGCTCAGACTGCCCAAGAAGCTGCTGATACAGTTCTACAGAGGAATCATTGAATCTGCAATTTGCATGTCTATAACTGTCTGGTTTGGTACAGCAACCAAACAGGACAGGTACTATCTATCCAATAGATTGTTAGGACCGTAGAAAAAAACTATTGCAACCAGCCTACCTTCCATTGAGGACCTGAAACTGCACAAGCCAGGAAAAGGGCTGAGAAAATAGCTATAGACCCCTCACATCCTAGGCATAAACTGTTTCAACTTCTCCCCTTTGCACGCATGCCAAAGAACATTGCATGACAAAACAACTAGACACAGAGACAGTTTTTCCCCTCATGCCATTAATCAACTGAACATCTAATTCTCACATCTAATGTCTAAGGATATTTACCCATGTAGTAGGGTTGTATTACTATTATCCTTCTCATCTTTCCTATTACCTTCTATTATTGGTATCTTATGATTACCTTGCCTTACTTTGTTGTTTGTATGTACACTGAGTATGCACCAGAGACAAATTCCTTGTGTGTCCAATCACGCTTGGCCAATAAAGAATATTCTATTCTATTCTATTCTATTCTATTCTATTCTATTCTATTCTATTCTATTCTCTGTTCTAAATGTGTCAGTATATTGTAGTAATTTACTGCAAAAACAGTTGTTTCTACCATTTAATCTCTCTCTCTATAATAATTCTCAATTTATATTTATAAAAGGTAATGGATTCTTGATAATAGAACAAAGAATCATAGGGATGGAAGGGACCTCTGGAATCTTCTACACCAACCCTCTGCTCAAGACAGGAAACCTTATACCATCCCAGTCAAATGATTCTCCAAAACTTCCAGTGATGAAGCACCTAGAGAAGCAAACTATTCTTGCCAGAAAATTTCTCCTTATTTCTAGGCTGGACCTCTCCTTGACAAGCTTCCACCCATTATCTCTTTTCTTGCTCTCTGGTTAAACCAGTGGTCAAAATACTTTGTGATCCTTAGCCTTAGAAAATGGAATCAAGAATCAGTATAGATAATGGCTTAAACTCTAGAAAAAAGCAATAACTTGTCTTCCTAATCTGTCACAGGACCTATCTCCTGGAATCAGATGCCATTTTTATCCATGTAGTTCTCACCCTAGTAGCTTTCTGCAAAACACTGAAGATTGGGATGCTTTCCTGGACTTTGGGGTGGGATGGTTGGGACCTGTTGGATGTTTCAAGGTGTGAATGCTATTTTTGTTGGACTTACCATCTGTTCTTGTTCTCTTTTTTCTTATTTTTCCTTTTGTTATTATATTCTATCCATTGCACTTGGTATATTGTTTGGATGTATTGCACACCATCTAGAGTCAGTATGGATGGTGTTTAAACTGAATACATTAAATTAAATTAATCATTGCATCTAGGGCAATGGGGACATGATTTTAATATAATCTGGCAATAATAGGGACTAATGGTCACAAGTGGGCAATTCAAGTACTTGAGAATTTGGAACACTGAATTCCAAATGACAGTATTATGAATAAGCTATTCCTATAACAACACATGTATTGCTATAATGTTAATTTTATTAGCAATTGTTTTAATTAACCAGTAAATATAATTTTTTAAACTGACAGTTCCCTCAATATTGCTAATTGCTTATAGTCTTGTCCTACCTTTGACTATCTATCTTATATATAATTTGGAGGATTTGAATCTTCCAGTGAAAACTCAAGCAATTTTTTATCCTTATCAGTGTGTCCATTACATTTTCTATATTGTATAATATCCAAAACAAGTTGATAAAACACTGCTGTTTTCATCTTGTGCAAAGCTAGTTAGAATAGCACAAAATTGTAAATCTAATCCCAGTGAAATTATTTACTATCATACTGGATATTTAGTCAAGACATATTCACAATGCCCAAAATCTATTCTACAGTTATTTTACCCAAATCCAAAGGAGAGCATAAGTGTTTCCGTTTCTTCATAAGCATAGCATAGTTTTAGTAACATGATTAATTTACAAAGTATAATGGTGATTTGGGCCATTTTTTTCTTCCTCTGTATATCTCCTACAGTTCTTTGAAGGGCTTTTTAATGAAGTCCTGAATTTTATGAAGATAGAATAACATAATATGCCATTCTAATATGTTGTTATGAATATGTTAGGTTCCTATTTTCTCTTTCAAAAGTTTTCTAAGAGTCCCATTGATTTCTTCTGAGTTTTTTATTTGTCTTTATTGATTACTTCTTATCAATAAACAAATAAAAAAACTCAAAAGAAACCAATGGGACTCTTAGAAAACTTTTGAAAGAGAAAATAGGAACCTAACATATTCACCTCTACTTTCTTCTCAGAATGAGAACCCAATAAGGCCATTCAAAGAAATTTAATTGGTAACCAATTCAATTATATTTCATCTATTCCTTACTATAGGAAAATCATACAATCATAATTCAGAATATAAATAATGAAAATCACAAGAAAACAAAAAAAAAAGTAAAGGTATCAAGTGCATAAAATGTTAAGAACGGAAGTGAATGAAAGCTTGCTAGAGTAAAAATGCATCTGGTGCTCTTCTAATGAAGGGCTACATCTGCACTCTTTTTTCAGATTCAAGACATTAATTAAGATGGAGAAACATGATGTCATGACCTCGTCCTTTGAGACAGTTCTCTTTTGAGTAAAAACAAGCACATTAATTTCAAGTTATGGAGTTCATTCTCTGCTTAGGCAGAAAGCCACTAACAATGCAACAATGAATACAAAAGCATTCACCCCTCAGAAAGCTATTAACCGTTGCTGGACTGCTGCCAGGAGGGAAAGAAAACATACCTGAGGATAGAAAGCAATTTCTGGGTCTGCAGACTTATTTCAGCACTTATAACAATTTCTCAGATCAGAAAAAGAACAATTGCAGCTGATTAAACTACTCTCTATTTGTTAAAAGGCTTTAGAAGGAAGGTATATCGAATTGGCTGCTCTGTTGTTATTGTAGTTATTGCAACTTTAAGACTCCTTTTTACTACTCCCAAAGTACATCCAAACCAAAAGGCACTATAGTACTGTGCATTACAGAACAACCAGGACTTCCTTGAGAACTACTTTCTTGCTCTACAACCAGTTTGAATAGGGCTCTCTGAAAACAAGAGCCTGTTGTTGTGAGAGATAATGTACTAAGATCATCTTCAGCTATGGTCATGTGGCCAGCATGACTATACACTGAGGTGCATGGAACACTATTACCTTCCCTCCAGTGGTGGTATTCAGCCGGTTCTATCAGGATCGGGCGAACCAGTAGCATTGACTGCGGGTGGCCCCGCTCACCTGTCCGGATGTAAGCACGTTGCGTTTTTGACGCTGTGCACATGCGCAGAAGGCTTTGCATGTGCTCACATTTGTGAACTGGGAGGGAAGATAAGTGAATACCACCCCTGCTTCCCACCAAAGTGGTATCTATGCCTATCACAGCATATTCCAATTCATCATATGATCATGGTTACCCAAAAGAACAGAGTAAAATTCATTTTGAATCTCGCAGCTTCAGCTATTGGAAATGCATCTGTTGTAACTTAATTTTAGGGTTTAGCAACTTTTAAAATAAATTTATTTTTTATATAAATATAAATAAATTTTAAAAGTCATAATCAAAGCAAATAGCTTGTTCTGCTGTGGATATCAAAGCCACACAAAGCCAACAATCCACTATAGGATATGACTCATTTTACAGAACCAAATCATTTGACATTTATCTCATATTTATTTTCAAACAAATTTGCTAGGAGGGCAATTCAGATTTTGAAAGACTCATTCTTTATTGTTTTCTCCTTTTCCTTGCTTAGTTTTTGCATGGATGTTTTGTCTTGACCCATCATGGAAAGAAATTCCTGAAATATTTATTCTTTTTAACATGAAGGACAGAACTAATTGAAATCAACTGGAAGTATCTGAACTCCTCTTGATTTCAACCTGTCTATCAAAATAGCCAACTTGTATTCCCAACTTGGTGGTTGTTAAGATCTGCAGGAAAGGGAGGCTTTTCTGAAGCTCCCCACCCACGTCTGGTATGTGGGAGTGGGCCTTCTCTTGTCTTGCTTCTGTGCTATGAAGTGCAGATGTTCTCCACTCACTGTAAAAATGCAATGGAAAATCATTGCTGAATGTATGATTGTAAGTCAAGGACTACCTATATATGTTTGATTATGCTTGCTTTTAACTTTCCTTAAAATCAAGAACTACGATGTTCACGGTCACTTTTTCCCAATAGTACTGTTACTTCTATTTCTTCAACTAGGTTTCTCTAAGTACAAAATAATAGGTTTTTCTTTCACAGAAAAAATCTTTAATTTTTCTGATTGCTAAATTCTCTCTCTCTCTCTCTCTCTCATTTCTATTTTCATGGTGATAGATTCAAATATATATTTTCCATATATCCTTCCATGTAAATTTGTGAATTTAAAAAGTAGATTCTGCAGATAATGGCCAGCCATGTTTCCTATACACTGATTAGGAAAAGTTATGAGTGTACTTTGTTTCAAAGTATTTTAAGATTTAATAGATGGAAAACAGTAACATCCTTGCATTATTCTTGGAAACAGTACAATGATCATGCATTCTTGTCAGTGACTCAGGAATAAGCATATTTCAGCTCCATTTATTTTTCAGAAGGTATATCTAGCTTAACATTATGAGCTGTTTACCTTTACTGCAGAAAGGACCATCATAAGCTGTCTGGGAGCAGTCGCATGAGTATCCATTATATTTTTCAACACATTTGCCACCATTTTTGCAATGTATTCCATAGCTCGTGCAATGGCCAAAACAACCAGGTTTCACACCTGGGGTGACTTTTGCTCTCTCTTCTAAATCCAGAGTCAATCCATTCATTCTTAAAGAGCGAATGCAACCCAAAAATCCTTTCTGTTCACCTGCAGCACCTGAAGAACATAAAATGCCAAATGAACAATGAACTGAATGAACAGAAAATTAATGAACTTAATGAAACATGAAGAATAGTTGCAGCTGAAATCCAGAAGCCTAATAAAACTTTGTAAATGGAATTTTGTTCATTCTTAGTTGCCATCCCAGAGATATCAGGATATGGGTGGAAGGATGTTTATTTCAATAGGTCTAATTGAGATTCCATTAAATTTTGGAGTGAGAGAACTGAGATTTGCCCTGTTCACAATTGCTTTTGTAAATGTACAAACCACATTGACTTGAAAGGGAGAGAAATTTATTTTTTTTGCTAAATAGTGACTGAGTAACCTTTAGGTCTTAAAGTAAGTCTAGAAAAAGAAATAGGCAGAACTCAAATTAAATTAATTAAATGCAGCAGTATTAAAAAATAAGAGTTGCAATTAATAATTTGCAAAAGGAAGAAGCAGATAAAAGAAATGCTCAGTTTATCTGCAAATACATTATTGTTCAACATGAATAGTGGGAATTTTTCTAAACTTATTCCTCCAACAGCTGTTGGATTGATTCTTTACATTCCATTGTTAGCACATTTAGTAATAATAACCCAAATCAACATGATCTCAGATTGCTATCAATAATTATTAGATGATGATCTAATAATGATCTGATGATGATAATGCAATAATAATGTACTACTATTTTCAAATACTAAATAGAAACATACTGTAGATTTTGTTTATGGAATTTCTTTATGGAACAAAAGGTGAAAAAGTTAATCTAACACGCATATATTAAATGGTATATGGAAAGAAAGAGTAACATGTTTAATAAGTTGATTGTTTTTTCAATGTTTATTTTTTTCATTTACTTTTATAATATGCAAACTTCATCAGTTGTAGTCCCCAAACCAATCCATTTGGCTTTTCCCAGAATCAATGGATTCCTCTTTGTCAGACATGCAACAAGTACTTTTCGTTTATTGTGACTCAAGTACTCCTAGATATCTTAATTGTTTTAAAAGATATGTGATAAATCCTAAAATATCCACCTGGCAACAAATATAAGCAGTGGTATAACTGTAAAGGATATCCTTTTTATTGCTCTTATATCCTGTGCCGAGTTTCACTTACTCTTTGAAAATAAGATTTGATTCCTAAAACATCTATAAATATCATACATTTTCAAACTTTATGACATTTGCTCAGTCTTAGAAAAATAATGCTTAAAATATTTTTCTTAGAAGTAATGCATTTCTTAGCAGCCAAATGAACATAAAAACCAAATCAGTGAGGTTCTACATATATGAGAAGTTTAGGGCAGGGGTGGGTTCCAACTTACCTCGCTGCCGGTTCGCTCCCTTCCGCGCCACGTGGGCACGCTTGCTTTGTGCACATGTGCATGCGCAGTAACAAAAAATTAAAAAAAGCCAAAAACAAGATGGCGACCGCATGCACAGTGCCGGAACTCGGCTTCTGTGCATGCTCAGAAGGAAAAAAAAAATTCAAAAAAATTCAAAAAAAAAATTAAAAAAAAAGATGGCGGCACCCAGGGACCGGCACCAACCGGAGCCCAGAATCCAAAAAAAAAAAAAAGCCGAAAACAAGATGGCAATGCATGCGCAGTGCCGGAAACTCGGCTTCTGTGCATGCACAGAAGCGAAAATAAATAAATAAATTAAAAATAAATTAAATCAATTTAAAAAAAAAAAGATGGCGGCGCCCACAGACCGGCACCGACTGAACTGGATCGGTGACATCATAGTGATGTCACCAGCGGGTCACTACTGGTTCAGGAGAACCGGTCCGAACCGGGAGGAACTCACCCCTGGTTTAGGGTCTCATTCATAGCATTTCTTTCTGTGTGGAAGGGTTCAGGTTCACTTCTAAGAATAGAATATAGCAAAGTCTTTTATTTGGAGCTGAAGAACTGGTACATTTCAGTATAACACAGCTTTTAAGATATCCCAAGCAATTTATTTGCATACTATTACCTCTGTAAGGTAAGGGCCAGTGTGTTATGTTATCCTAGCACCAAATCAAAAAATTGACCAGCCACGTAAGTGGATTTCCTGAAAGCAGATATATGTTGAGGGATAAAATCAGCACTGTGTGAAATGATGAAAAGAGTAAGACAGAAAATTCATTTTCTCCCATGTTAATAGAAGCGGAGCAATGAAATAAATTAAAATGATGTATAAGCCTTCAGCATCTTGGCAGGTACCAGATCAACAGAGCTGAAATGGCAGCATAGCTTCCCCAATTGTATAGTCATTATTCATTAGATTTGTTCTTTATTTTTTTCTTCCATAGATCTCTAAGAGCTAAAAAAATGATCTTATATAACAACCTTTTTATTAAGTATAAATTTGTGAATTGTTCGGCACTGAAGCAGACCTTTCTCTTTTAGGTTATACCCAAAGTCATTTAGATATAATGAGCAACTGTAACAAGTGACTGAGGATTTTCATCAGCAGGCTTAGCCAGCATTTGTCATAACTGAGGATATTGGGATACAAGCTTCTGGTATTTGAATTGTTGATTTCATCAACATGTACATAAAGCTGCTGCATCACATTATTCAGAATAATACAAGATAACTAGTCTGTTGAAACTACTACACCCTTTCTTCAAATTTAGATGGGTTTCCAAAAGAACTGGATCAGTGTCTAGAACTCATCTTCCTTGGGGGATTAGTGATTTGCTTCAGAGGATTATGCTAATTTTTGAAGTGATAGTTTGTTATTTGGCTGCTTCCAAGTCTTCATGACTTGACAGACATCAGTTTGCCAGGATTCTATTAACAACTGCTTCTTGAAATCATGTGTGCTTATGCTTGTGTCAACATTGGCGGTACCTAGCCAGGATGGTCTTGAGTCTTTCTTAGTTTTCTTCACTTTTTGTAAGAATCTAGTTCTTCAATGACTTGCTTCCATGTTATGTGTCCAAAATATTTAAGTTTTAGTTTCCTAATTAGTGCTTTCAGTGAGCTGTCTGTTTTCCTTGTCTGATATTCAATTATTTGTTCTGCATTCTACCTAAAAAAGGAATGCATTTCTTAAGTCCCTTTTCTATCGGTTTGGAAACTTCTCTGGTACGGTTTGCTGGAAATCAGACAAATGTCGGTGACAGGAATCACATAAAAAGTGAACTAAACTATAAAGCCATATGATAGCTGTTTGTTATGCTGTTTAAAAACAAAGAAAATCCAACTCCTGCCTTTAAACTAGGGGTAAATAACCCCAAATCCCAAGCCCATCCTTGCATATGATATGGCTATCTCCAAATTGCACCATTATGTATTGTGGATTCTGAACCACTAAAAATATTAAATGAAATCCCTGATCACCAAAAGATTTTCTAGTTATATCTTAAATTAGATTTATGGTTTGAAGGGTGCTTATTGATATATATATTTTAATTAAAGAACCAAATGATAGCCATACCATAAAGTACTTTGTTTTGGCTGACATGAGATAGATACATTTAAATACTGCTATTTGGTGGCATATGGATTAGACTTATGCAATGCATAAGGGTAGGACTAGTTGTTAATTGTAACTGATTTTTAGATCATCTTTTACATTTCTTAAATTGCACAATCTATCACAACATTTTTCAAGTAAAAAAATCAAAATGCTAGTATCTATATTCAAAATTCCAAATGTATTTTGAAGGAAACTTTTGTCGCATCAGCCAGTTTAAATACTAAGATTACAGGGGCAAACTTGTCTGAATCCTGTCTGATGGGAATGGAGCAAAAATAGTATTTTCATCTATTGTGTTTTGTTTATTAAATGTTCTATCTAGGAAAGCTGAAGTCTAGGATTAGTGTTCTATTTTGAACAGATTTGGGAGTTGTGGAATTATTGGATGATAGATATTTTAAATAAGTAAATAAATGTGAAGTCTTTACAGTATAACCAGGATCTGGAGTGACCACAGGCATACAGAAAAGGCATTGCATTTTCAGTTCAACATATAGTTTCTGCTTACCAACATAGAGCTGACTATAGAGTTCTAGTCGAGTGTGGCCTTCAGTGGGAGCCTTCTGGATCTCTCTAGGGAACTGATCTACTTGCAGGCTGGCTTCTTTGACATTGCGCTCTGCAATCACTCGATGCCACTGATCGTCAGTGAGTGGATGGGGTGACTTGACAATAATTTCTACTGGGCCATTTCCAACATTAAATGAGAAAGATACATCTGTGGCAGCTGATGAGAGAAGGTTAGAGAAATATACGTTTAATACAGATTCTGCTAATTTGTGATTTTTTTTTAAAAAAAGATCTCTACTTGCAATTATGTTTATTTTCATGAATCTACAGCATAGATTTTGAATGTGTACAACAAAAGATAATCTACTGAACACAATATCCATATAACAATGAATTCAGGTAATAAAAATGGCTTTGGTCATTTAGTTATTAAATAGGATGATTGTTAGAACTTGATCAGGACTAAGGATATTCCAGGAGGAGTGAGTCCAAATGTAGGGGCTATTGCTGAGAACGCCTATCTTCTCTTGCCTACACTTTACAGACTTCTGAAGTAATTGTCAGCAGGTCCTTCCTGTATGTTCAGACCATATAGGCACTCACATTTGAAAAGGTTTCGGCTATCTACCAGTGTTATGTCTTATTGGGCCTCAGAGATGATAACCAGCACTTGAATTAGACCTAATAATAAAAGACAGCAACGTCAAAATGAGTGTTTCTCTTGAGGCCACACAAGATGGACATTGTAATACTTGAAACATGAGTTTTGTAGTACTGTTGCACTGGCTAACTAACATGGGCTTTTTTGTATTTTAAATTTGTTTTTCAACTATATTGCTAATAATTTCCCATAAACCTTAACCTTCAAGAAAAGCCTCTCTTTCAGAAACCAGGACTGACAGGAAAGTATTCAATATATTGTAGATAACAGTTTCCTTTTCAGCTGTTTTCAAGCCTCCATGAACAAAAAAAAAAAAAAAAAAAAAAAAAAAAAAACAGTCCAGCAAACCCTTGGGAATGTATTTTACCCATACCCATTTTGATGTTTTTTCTTTGCAAATGTTTCTTTTACACAGAATACAATGCTCTTTTCTATGGCTATGCTCATATATTATTGGATGACTTGATTCTTGTAATGTAACTAAACAGATGACTATTTCTAAACTAATCAATTTTTGCTTTAAAGTTCTTTGTTGTGCTGCCTATAAAAGTAAATGTAATTAATTTTTCTCGGTTCTCCCTTTTCATAGGGAGACACCACTTTATCAGAGTACTCTAATAAATTGGTTTTAAATGATCTTCTGATTTGGTTGCTTATTGGAAAAAGTAAAGCAAGGCAGAACCTAGGGCCATATTAGGCCAACATTCTACAGTCCCACTAATCATCCCCCCTTAAATAAGCATGTACTATCTCTTAACCACACACAATATGCCATCTGAAGAAGGAAGGAAAGCATGGATCATCCCTTGATAGGGAACCCTATCTACTTCCTCAGGTTATACAAGTTCTAAAGACAGCATTACAAGACAGGGCCCAATCCACATCAAAAATAAAACAGCCACTTTATCCACACGAAAATCTGCAATATTATCCAGATCATCCCTATATCTTTTCCTAAAATAATTTTTGTAACTCAGAGTAGAGATGCCTCTTAGGAATCTTCAAGCACAGTAAGTTTGAATATGAGTGTTTACCACTGCTCAGTTGCATCTAGTTTGCTTTAATTTACAGTTAAAATATACACATAAGATTTTAATAGTATGAAATCTTCTTACACATTAATTAAGTAATGTGATAATAGTTATAATTTTATGATGGGACCTTTTATGATAGGCAACTAGTTATATTAATCGTTTCATTTATTGAAATCTTTTTTTCTTTATGACACAAATTGGAAAAGACTAATTTTACTACTTTACTACTATTTAAAATATATTGTTTTTTCATATTTTCAAAATCTACAATTATATAAAATATATAAAATGCATTTTTATGATCATTTTTATTATGAACTTCAGTTTTCAGATCCTAAGTCCTATACTATTTTGTATATAAATCTCTCCAGAATAAAAGATCTATTAATATTGTTTTATCTCACTTTTTGGGGAGGACTGGGGTGGGGTGGGGGTCTGCAAAGGTTGCAAAGCATACTCTAAATTATTCACTCTTGCACTAGATCAGGAGTCTAAAACCTTAAACACTCAAAGAGCCATTTAAACACCAGGAGCTAATAATTTAACAACTGGTGTGACTGGGTGGGCATGGCCAACTCGACGTCACTCACTCCCACCCAGTCACATGACCCCCAACCATGCCTACCAAGGTCACACGACCGTCAAGCCACTCCCACCCGGTCACATGACTGTCAAGCCACTCCCACAAAATTAAGACATGCCCACAAAATTAAGCCACGCCCACAGAGTGGTAGTAAAAAAAATTGGAACCCACCCCTGGTCTGTTGGTAGAAGTGATTTAAGTTCTTGGAGTCTGTGTTCCACTCTCTCTTCCAAAAACTCAACGGTAAAATTAATCTGTCTCATTCTTTCATTGAGAAGCTGGAGCTGTGCTTTCTACAGGATGTTTTCAGCACTGTGTCCTTTCATTGTTGATACAAGATTTTGGAGATGACTTTGTGTTGTCTGCATCTAAATTGAAGTACAAATGGTTCCTGTAGTCTCCTCTCTCCTCTCTCTCTCTGCATCTCTCTGTCTGTCTCTGTGTCTGTCTCTCTCTCTCTCTGTCTCTGTCTCTCTGTGTCTCTCTCTCTGTCTCTCTCTGTATCTCTCTGTCTCTCTTGCCAGGGGCAAGTGGGGCAGAGTTGCATTGTGGCTCTGCATTGTAATGGGCTCCAGGAGGAGGGGACCCCGTCTCCCCCATTGTGAAGCACGCTAAATTTCACTGTGTTGCACAAGGCACTGTGAGAGCAGCGGGCAGGCCATGGAGGTGGCAACAACTCTGAGCCCGAAGCGGCTTACAGCTCTGAGCCTGAAGTGGCGAGAAGCAAGGGCTGCCTTGAGAGCAAATGTACTGCGATGAAGGTGAAATGCTGTTGCCCCACAAAGGCAAGTACAGGGATGCTTTGCTCCCCCTCTGGAATATGGAGCGAGTCCCCATCCCCCGCCATTGCCCTTACCTTCTCAGGCCAGGCGAGGAGTGACTGGGAGGGGAGGGGCGGGGCCAGCCAGTGGTGGGATTAGCTGACAGGGAGCAGCAGCAGAGTGCCAAAAGAGCCACATGCGGCTCCAGAGCCACGGGTTGCCGACCCCTGCACTAGATCAATAAATAAGTCCATGAACACATTTTAACAAATCAGAGCACACTAACTGTGACACATTTCAACATAGTTTCATGTTGGAATCTTGATGATAACCATTTGAGATTTTACTTGGTAAATGAGTTAGATTTTTAATAATTAATAATTAAAATCAATAATTAAAAAATTATGAGGGAAACCATGCATCCTAAGTATTTGTACAAGGCAATTAACTTCTACATTTTACTTTTTGATGTAAAACAAAAGCAAAACAGCACAAAATTGTCATATATCTATTATAAAGCATTTCATGCTAAAGATATATTTTTTCTGTTTTAATCTTTTGGATATGAAACTCCCCTGTGAAGTAACTCATTTACTGCTTTGACTAACTGTTGTTATTTGTTTTGTTTTTAAAATAGCAATAGCAATAGCACTTAGACTTATATACCGCTTTACAGTGCTTTACAGCCTTCTCTAAGCAGTTTACAGAGTCAGTATATTGCCCCCAACAATCTGGGTCCTCATTTTACACTGGGCTTCATTTGTTTTTGACACTCTAAGATGCACTGTGTTCCAAATAACATGCCTCAAGGTGTCCGTTTTTCCTGTTTCTTTTTTTGGGGTGGGGACAGACAATAACATGGATTAGGTAAACTAAATAATGACTTGCTGCTTATAAGCAAATGTGCTGAGCTGTACCTGTGCATTGCTAACAGATGTTCAGACTTGCAAACAGGTAGAAAACCACCAGCATGCATCCCAGGCCCAAACACTGGCATCTATCTAACTACCATATATCATAAGATATCAGTGAGATCTTAAAGACATCACCATCATCTGTGCCATGTGGAATGCTAAATGGTAGATAGATCACAGGCTGGTCTGGCCAGTCCTAAAATATCTCAATATTAGGCCAACTATTTTGTCTTTTAAAAACTAGAAACCTTTTCTAATATGATCAGGGTCTTTCTCCTCTGCCAAGTTGCTTGTTGTCAAATCCTTCCCAGTTTTTTTTTTTTTTTACTGTTCATAACCTTCCTGAGAAGTATTATTTGTTATTCATATTATACAATCAGTGTATAATGATGAGATCAAGGCAAATTTTATGACAATGTTTCATGGTATAATCTGAGCATTTAAATTCATCATTGGGGATCATAGATCAAAGATAACAGAAAAAAATAAATAAAAGAGAATTGAATAACTGAAATCCATTACCAATAGCATTGTAAAAGGACTCAGGAATGTCTTAGATCAATATTCCCTATTATATTAAATCAGTATGGCATGCAGCATAATTCTATATACAGTATTCAATGACTCTTTCCCAGTGTAAACTTGGTATTTTAGCCTAAATCCTGATTTTTGACAATGGTAAGAATCTTTTTTTTGTGTAATTCATTTGCATATTACATTATCTGTTGACCTAAAATTACAATAGGAATTCAAAGAACTGTAAGTCTAAATCAATGTATATGAAAGATTTATTGAAACATTTTTGAATGCTACAGTATTTTATGTATATTGTCACAGGAATTATTATAGGGTGCTATATAGCAGACTGAGATTTTTTCTCTCTCCATCAGAATGGTTAAAGCTATCTACACCAGAAACTTTGATATTTTATTTCCTAGCTGCCAGCTATTTAGTCCCCTTGTATATATATATTTAAAATGCATGCATTTTATTTTGCATTTAATTGTATAGACATTTCTTTCTCTTATTTTTTTTTTTTTTGTATTTAGGTATTTAAATTAGTTGTGTGTATGAGTAGTATTATAATAAACACCTCTGACACTATTTACTTTCTGGCTCAACTTTTTTAGACAAGTCATTTACGACTTTTCTTGCCATAGTTGTTAAGTGAATCACTGCAATTGTTAAATTAGAATCACAGTTGTTAAGTGAATCTGGCTTCCCCATTGACTTTGGTTGTTAGAAGGTCGCAAAAGGTGATCACATGACTCCGGGACACTGCAATCATCATAAATATGAACCAGTTGCCAAACAACTGAATTTTGATCACATGACCATGGGGATGCTGCAAGGTCGTAAATGTGAAAAATGGTCATAAGTCACTTTTTTCAGTACCATTGTAATTTTGAATGACTACTAAATGAAGTGTTATAAGTCGAGGAGTACATGCATTTCCATTCTTGGGTTCCTGCTATTTCATTCAGAAAACCACCTGGTTCTATTTCTTCTTTTATTTGTACTTTTTTTAAAAAAAAATATCTGTGTCACTGAGCTACATTTCTGAATATCATTTTCTTTTAGTGCAAAGTATTTGATATAAGAAGAGCCTGTACAGAGATGTGATGAATTTTCTTTTGTGATTTTTTTTTCTTTTCTTCTTTATTTCAAGGATAATGGAAAGCCCTTTTAAAGTATGATATAATTGTAGATTTCCTGCTCTGTCAGGGAGCTGTTATTCTGTTGATTTTGAACCTTCAGAAATTTTGGTGAACGACATTATAGAAATCATATTAAACAACTCAGATTCAAGCTAAGGATAACCTGCAACAGAGATGTTACCAACTTTTATAAAAGCCCAAAATGCCATGCAATAAAGTGACTTTAAAAAATATCAAAACAAGAATTGATATCGAGGATCCATTTTGGAATGCCATAAACATGCCAATGGTTTCAGAATCAAACTTAGCTAATAAAAATGTTTAGTTTTTATAAATTTTATATATGCAATATTTGAATCACAGAGTGCACAAGCAGTAAAAGACTGACCAAATCAAAATGTGTGTGCTCATACAGAAGCATTATCAAACCAAGACAAAAATAAAATAAAATAAACAGAACATTGAAAAACAAGTGCATTAAAAAGGACAAAAGACAAAAATACATATACAGTATATATATTAACCCAGGAATCCTGGTGGTGCAGTTGGTAGAATGCAGTATGGCAAGCAAACTCAGTTCGATCCTAAGAGGGCTTAAGGTTGACTGAGCTTTCCATCTTTCCAAGGTCAGTAAAATGAGGACCCAGATTGTTGGGGGCATTATGCTGACCTTGTAAACTGCCCAGAGAGTGCTGTAAAGCTCTATGGGGCGATATATACAGTAAGTCTACGTGCTATTGCTATTCCCCTAGCTGAATATTGATAAATATATTCCAACAATGTTAGTCCCCTGCCCGCCTTGCAAAGCATGCCCAAAATTTATAAACTTTTATATCTATTTGCAACTTATTTGACCTGTCATTTAGCTACTATATATAAAAGCAAAGCAGTTAACAAGTAAAACAACAGCAGAATTAAACTTCAAAAATCCTCTGTAACAATTTATTATTGTATTTAATTCATATAAAGTCTACTACAGCTCCTTATTTGTTACAAATCACCACAACCATTATCTCTGATCTCTCCAGGATCAAATATCCTCATCTGCTTCCTAATAATAAAGCTTTTCCTTAAAATTTTGATTAGGGAGTTTTCTAACAGTTGTATCTCATTTCCCAAAGTCATAAAACTTTACTGTGAGTATTTCCACAGCTTCCGTTGTTCAAAAAGTTTCTCTGTAAACAAAGACATAATATCGCTTGACAATTGTTGTCTGGTTAAATGTAATGAATCCATTCTCCAAAGTCGATCCATCTTCCCCAAAAAATCCAATCAAAATTGTTTTCCAATTGGATATATTGTCAATTCCCCAATCTATCACTCATTGATTCTGTCAATTTCACTTTTGTAAAGCCCATATGCCTTGCACCTTCTCAAACACATCTACTATTTCCAAACCAAGTTCTTGTTGTAAGTCTGGTTTGGCTGCAGTTTCTTATATCTAAGTTTCCTCTTTAGATTGATTTAAAACCATTGTTTTTTTTATCAAAGTTTCCAATTTAAATTTGTAAGTTAAAGAACATTTTTACCTGAAGGCTTCGCAAAGTGCTTTATCTTTAAGTTGGTGCATTGTTTACTCTCATATAGCTTAGCAACCAAAGTTAAACAGGGGGGTTAAACAGGATAGATGCAGAGAACCATAAAGTGATATTTCTCACAGTAAAAACAGATGAAGAAGAAAGGGGGAAATTTCAATTTAAAAAGACAAGAGCTTTTGGAACGTGATGAAATGCAGAGTCTCTGTAGTGAAAATCTAGTATAAATGTAAATTTTTGTCTTGTTTTTGAAAAAATCCTTCCTTCCTTCCTTCCTTCCTTCCTTCCTTCCTTCCTTCCTTCCTTCCTTCCTTTTTTGGGGTTTGTATTTTAATTTTCTGAATAAAAGTATTTTTTTTTTGATAAAAAGCATTATCAAACTTATTCTGCAGATTTATCAATTCCAGTCATATATCTTGATTAGATTTTTTAAAATTTTTGAATATTGACTTTTCTATAAGTACTATACTAATTGACATTAGAAACAGGAATACTCCTTGGAAAGTATTGATGATTATACATCATATAATCTTCCTAAACTATTGGAAAACTATAAGCAAATTCTGAACAGTCCAATAAGTGCCTTTGAAATAATAGAAGCAATTAAAAGAGCTAAGAAAGGTAAATCCCTGGGACCTTCAAAGATTTTATAAAATCCACACGGTAAATCACCATGTGGATTTCATAAAATCTTTGAAGATCAATTACTTCTTCCGATGAAAGACTTAATGAACTCTATTTCACATAGAAACCCTGTGCCGGATTCATGGAAGAAGGCCTATATCTCGTTAATACCTAAAGAAGAAATTGACTTAACCTCTGTGAAGAATTACAGACCAATTTCTCTTCTTAGTAACGATTACAATCTTTTCATATCTATTTAAGCTGAAGACTTAAAAAAGTTTTACAGGATTACATACCTGAAGACCAGTATGGTTTTTTTTTTTACCCAAAAGACAACTAAAAGATAATATAAGAGTAATCTTGGATATAATTGAACTTTTACAACACTGTAGCGACAAACAGATCACATTAATTTTTGTAGGTGCAGCAAAAGCATTTGATAATTTGAACTGGGAGTTTATGTTTAAAGTGGTTGAAAGGATGGATTTTAGATTGGGTTTTATACAGAATTTGAAGTCCATTTATATATTCCACAAAGCTCAGATTATAGTGAATGGAAACTTAACAATATCATGTAAAATCCAGAAAGGAATAAGACAGGGTGCCCTTTATCCCATTTATTTATTCTGGTGTTGGAACTGTTAAATAGGAATACTGTATTAGACAAGACAACAGGATTACAAATTAAAGCAATCAATTATAAACCATGCTTTTGCTGATGATTTGGTATTGATTGTGCAAGACCTGCTAGAGAATATTGAATATGTTATGAGGAAGATTAAACTATTTGGAGAAATGGCGGGCTTAAACATAAATAAACTAAAAATGACAATATTGACTAAGAATATGAAGGTATAAGATTGGAAGGGAATTGAAACTTAAAACTGGTTTTAAAGTTGTGAAAAAGGTTAAGTATTTGGGAGTGACTCTTATAGATGAAAATTCTAAGTTATATAAAAACAACTATGTTAAAAATATGGAAGGAGATAAAGTCAGATTTAAGCAGGGGCAAAGGGTATTCTTTTTATAAATAGGTAGATATAGCTATTTTACCTTCTTCAGATTGTAGACAGAGAGTTTCATAGATTGATTTAAATTTATTGGTATCCATCCATTACTCCAATAAAACAATGTAAGGCACAATTATAATCAGCCTGATTAATTTGAGCAGAATAATAATAATAATTAATAATAATTAATAATAATAATAATGGAATACTATCTTGACATGGTTGTGGGGCTTGTGTGCTCTGAGAAAGATGAGAGCTATGCCAGAGGTTCAATCATACTGGACACATCTCATGAGAGGAGTCAGACAGAGTGTCTCTCCCATAAAAAATATGGTGAGACATAAATTTCAGAAAGCCATACCGGCTTGGATGTTGCCCAGGTTAACAAAGTCTGCACTAGATGTTGGAGTTCTTGGATATCTGGTGAAAAATGGGCTACAGGACTCAGAATTGTTGGCTGAGCAGCTGCAGAACAACTGGAAGAAAAGGTGTTTACCCATCGCAAATATACAGTGATTGAAAGCAAAGAAATAATGATCTGTTATTACAGAGCAAGCCCAGCAAGAAGAGGATATTTTAAATGAATGTACCAGTTCTGGAAAGAACAACATCCAGAATCAGAAATAACAGAACAGAGGCTACCAGATCAACATTGAGTTATAATATGAAATAAAGTATTCACAGAAGCAGAATTGGAAGAACTGCAAAGGTTCAACCAGGGCAAAGAAATCAAAGCCTTGCCAGAAGTAATTCAGAATGTAGAGGTAAACTAGGGAGAGTTGGTAGTAGAGGAATCTAACAGAGATATACAATTGTTTTCACTTAGAAACCAGGCACCCACTCCTCTGCCTCAGGAAGAACAAAACTCTGTAACAAAAGAAGTAAAAGAACTGAAACAAAGAATAACTGAGCATCTAGAACAACACAAAAACATCAGAATAAGGCTGCCTACATTGAAGCTTATTCCAAAGAAACAGCTAGCACAAGCGTTAAAAGATGCAAATACTGCAATATCAAGTATAAACACCAACTCACTGCATGAAACAAACCAACTAATGTACAACAACATAGCTGCAGTTATAACTGAATACCTGGGATGCAAAATCAACAGAGAGAAAAAAATTAAACAGTGCACCACAAAAATGGAAGTCTAGATTGGAAAATAAGATTAGCAAGTTGAGATCAGATACAAGCAAGCTAGAACAGATGAAAGAAAAGAAGTCCTAATCAAGAAATATCACTTAAAATCAAGGAAGATCAAGGAAGCACTGGAAATAATAAAGCAGTAAATAACAGAAATCGCCAAGAAGATTAGCAGATATGAAGCTTGAATTGCAAATTATAGGCAGAACCTCCAATTTCAATCCAATCAGAAACGTTTCTACCAATCCATCAATGGAGAAACTGCAGTGAATTAGTCAGTACCTGAAAAGGAAGAAACAGTGCAGTTCTGAGCACAGATATGGGATAACCCAAAGAAATACAACAAGGATGCAGCTTCGTTAAAAGAGGTGGATAAGAATAAAAAAACAGGTTGAAATGAAAGAATTATTAATAACAGCGGAATCGGTAGAGAAAAGAGAAAGGAAGATCAAGAATTGGTCAGCACCAGGTGAAGATGAACTGCATGCTTTTTGGTTGAAACATCTAACTAGTTTATACCCACTCATTGCCAAGCAGTTTAACAATATACTACAAGGAGGTGAAATTGGCTAACATCTGGCAAACCTACCTGATAATGAAAGATCCAACAAAAGGGGTAGCACCAAGCAACTACAGGCCAATTACCTGCTTACCAACAACTTTCAAATTGTTAACTGGTGTGTAGCTGATGCAGTCCAACAGCATCTAGTTGAAAACAATCTCTTTGTACCTGAGCAGAAAGGACACTGCCCAATAGCAGAGGAACAAAAGGTCAACTCCTAATTGACAAAATGATTTTGGAAAACTGCAAGAGAAGGAAGACCAACCTGAATATAGCATGGATTGACTACAAAAAGGCATTTGATTCTCTGCCACATTACTGGATAATAAAGTGCTTAGAAATAACGGGAGTCAGTAGAAACATCAGAAGGTTTGTGAACAGATCGATGGCACAATATAAGACACAATTGCAGGTCAATGGTGAGAGACTGGGATAAGTTAATATCAAGAGAGGAATATTTCAAGGAGATTCACTATCACCACTACTATTTGTCATTGCACTGTTTATCAACAATACTGAATAACTCAGGCCATGGCTATCAAACATCAAAACATCTGCCAGACTATCCCACCTCCTTTACATAGATGATCTAAAGTTGTATGGAAAAACACCATCTGAAATAGAATCGCTGCTCAACACTGTTCGTATATACTGTATAGCCAAGATATTGCAATGGAGTTTGGATTGGACAAATGTGTCACACTCATTATCAAACAAGGAAAAATAGTGAAAACTGAAGGAATCAAGATGACCCATGAAAATAACATTAAGACTCTGGATGAAGATAAGTACTACAAATACCTGGGTATCCTTCAAGCTGATACCATCAAGCACACTGAAATCAAGAAAAAGGTTAGAGGTGAATACATCAAGAGAGTGAAGAAGATCTTAAAGTCCAAACTCAATGGAGAAAATACCATCACCTGGGCAATTCCAGTCATTAGATACACAGCAGGAATAGAGGACTGGACTCAAGCAGAATTAAAAGCAATGGATAGGAAGACCAGAAAAATAATGACAAAGAATCATGCCCTTCATCCTTGCAGCGACATTGACAGACTCTACCTACCAAGGTGGGCATGGAATGTTGCAAGTATATCAGATGGTTGAAGAAGAAAAAAGGGCTTTGGAAGAATATCTGAAGGACATGAAGAAGATGCACTGAAGTTAGTATGCCAGGAAGGCTTGCTGACTACTGAAGAGACCAAACTGACCTACAAGAAAGACCAAATGAAGAACAGAACGGAGGCATGGGAAGACAAAGCACTGCATGGCCAGTACATTAAGAAAATAGCAGGGAAAGCAGATAATAACAAGACCTGGCAATGGCTAAGAGCAGGAAAGTTAAAGAAAGAGACTGAAGGATTAATTCTGGCTGCACAAGACCAAGCCTTAAGGACAAATGCATATAAAGCCAGAATTGAAAAGACAGCAACAGCTGAGGAAACAGTGGACTACCGGGAAAGCTGCTGCAAGAAGATTGCACATACTGACTACAAGCAACGGCATGACAAAGTAGCAACAATGGTGCATTGGAAGATCTGAAAGAGATATCATTTGCCTGCAAGCAAGAACTGGTGGGACCATAAAATAGAGAAAGTCATAGAAAATGAAGAAGTTAAATTGCTCTGGGACTTCAGAATTCAGACAGACAGGCACCTGCTACATAACACCCCAGACTTAACAGTTGTCGATAAGAAAGACAAAAAAGTATGGATAGTGGATGTGGCAGTGCCTGTGGACAGCAGAATAGAAGAGAAAGAACTGGAGAAGATAATAAAATATAAAGACCTACAAATAGAAATAGAACGACTATGGCAAAGGCAAGCAAGGGTAGTACCAATAGTAATAGGTGCCTTGGGTGCGATCCCAAAACAACTGAAGCACCACTTGAACACCATAAGCATTGACAAATTTGCTAATAATAATAATAAAAACAACAACAACAACAACAACAACAACAACAACAACAACAACCACTCACAATAATCCTACGAAACACAAAACTGGGATACCAAATCTCAAGCCAACATGGCAAGATAAACCATCTACTCTACATGGATGACTTAAAAATGTATGCAAAAAGCCCCACTGAACTTAAATCAATACTCAACACAGTTCAACTGTTCAGCAGTGACATCAAAATGAACTTTGGACTTGAA
>QLTV01000047.1:567455-579237 GCA_003457575.1 Thermophis baileyi | reverse complement strand
GAAGATCTTGTGGGACTTTCGAATACAGACAGATCGTCATTTAGAACACAACACGCCAGATATCACGGTTGTCGAGGGCCGAAGAGTACAGTTTATTGATATCTCTGTACCAGGAGATGCCAGAGTCAACGAAAAAGAACTGGAAAAAATTACGAAATATCGCGACCTGGCCATTGAAACTACACAGCTATGGATGAAACACGTAACAGTGATACCCATTGTCCTCGGGGCACTTGGTACCATGTCCAAGAATTTCACAAAACACATCAAGAAATTGCAGCTTCCTGCAATAACACCAGCGGAACTGCAAAAGACTGCGCTACTCGGAACATCATATATTTTAAGAAGATACTTGGTTGATACCTAGGACGCTGGCAGCAACCCGTATCAACCATTAGCACCAGTCAGTGGTATTTGTGACACTTTTAAATGTTCAGTTGACTGAGTTTCATGTTTAATGAATAAAAGAGATAATAATACTAATACTAATACTGATACTGATACTGATACTAATACTACTAATAATAATAATATACATTGGAAACTTTTCAAGAAGTTTGGGTCCAAATGCAGCAAAATTTACTGGGAACACCAAATTGGCAAAGTTCTTGAAAATGAACAGGTCAAGATTTTGTGGGAGTTTTGAATCCAAACAGACAGACATCTGGCCCACAATATGCCTGACATCACTATTGTGGAAAAGAAAAAAAAGTCTGATTCATTGATATTGCATTACCAGGTGAGGCACGAACTGAAGAGAAACAACTAGAAAAAATAACAAAATACTGCAATCTGCAATTTGAAGTTGAGCAATTGTGGAGGAAGAAATCAATGGTTGTACCAATAATAATAGGAGCCCTGGGAGCAATACCCAAAGGGTTGCCTAGATTCATGGAAATTTTGAACTTATCAGACCTGAATATTCTGACTGCAAAAAAACCACCTTACTCGGAACTGGCTATATAGTCAGATATTACCTTAACAGTTCTTAGGTTCTTGGTTAGGACTTTAATTGTTAAGTTTTTACCAGTCCCAGACTGTGAGTTGAATTGAAGATTAAATCTTAAATAATAATAATATAGACCAGTGATGGCTAACCTTTTCCGGACTGAGTGCCCAAAGCATGCGTGTGAACCCCCAAAATGCAATGCGTGCATGGGCCCTGCACATGTGCCCTGCCCCCGTGCATGCACTCACGCCCCCCACATGCACCCCTGTGCATGCACGCACGCCCCCCACATGCACCCTGTCCCCCCACATACACGCACAGCTCCCTGCATGTGCCCCACCCCCTGCATGTATGCACCACCACCCGCATGTGCCCTGCCCCCATGCATGCACGGCAGAGACCCGAAGACCAGCTGGTCGGCGGGAGGCATGTGCGCATACGCAGCGGAGCTGAGCTGAGGTAATGGCTTGCATGCCCACAGAGAGGGCACTGCGTGCCACTTCTGGCATGTGTGCCATAGGTTCGCCATCACTGATATAGACTGACTACAAACAACGGCATGACAAAGTAGCAACAATGGTGCATTGTAAGATCTGCAAGAAATATCATTTGCGTGCAAGCAAGAACTTCCAAGCAAGGATTGGATGGAACTAAAGAATAAAAGAACCTTAATATTAGAGGGACACGATCTACAAATAGGGTGGCATGCCTTCTTATGGGATGGAAAACATAGACAACAAAGTTATTTTCGGAGACATCTAATTAGAGATGCTTTATTACAAACATGGCTAAGAATAAAGAAGAACCACTATAGCAAAATTCCAGAATGGTTATCACCAATGGAGGCACTAATATATCCAAACTTATTGAATATGGACAAAATTAAGAGATACAAAGATTTGTTAAATGGACAAGGGGAACTGAAAACAAGACAAGAGTTAAAAGAGCAGGGTACAGACATTGATTGGTGGCCTTACATGCAAATACAATCCAGATACAAAATTGACTTAGAAAAATATGGATTCCAAAAAGAAACACACGAATTAGATACAATTCTTCAAAGCACTGAAGATAAATTGATAACCAAAATTTATAATTATTTATTGAGATACAAATTGGAAGAGGAGGTAGTCAAAGAAAATATGATAATTCAGGCCAAAAATTTCGGTTATAATATAGAATTGGATAAATGGGAGAAACTATGGAACAAAAATTATAAACTAACGAAGTCTGTAACCTACAAGGAAAACATGTACAAAATGTTTTACAGGTGGCAGCTCCCACCTGCAAGATTGGCTAAGATGTTCCCCAATACCCCGTCAAATTGTTGGAAATGTAACCAAAGCCAGGGAACGTACTACCATATGTGGTGGACGTGTCCCAAAGCAAAACAATATTGGAGTAAAATCAGATTACAATTAGAAGAGATAACCAACCAACACATAGAGATGAAACCTGAAATATTTTTATTGGGAATATTACCAGAAACATACAAGAAAAATACACAATATCTAATTATACATATTGTAACAGCCGCAAGGATAATATACGCACAAAATTGGAAAAATAAAAACATACCAACAGAAGAAAGCTTTTAGAAAGGTTTTAGAGTGTGCAGAAATGGATAAATTAACAAAGGAGATACAAGAAAAGGAGGAAACAGAATACTACAAAGTATGGGAAAGATGGTACGAGTGGCTAGAGAAGAGGGTCAAAAGATAAGATAATAGTAAAAGAAGATGATATAGGAGTTAAAAAGTAGGAATAAATAAATGCAAATAGAACGGATATAGAATGTAACGTAGAAATGGAGTACATTATTATATATGTTTGTATATACTGTAAATTTACTTATGAAATATATGTATGAAGGGAAAAGTGAAGTAGAAGAGGGAAAAATTGTGTAAGTAGTCTACAAAGTATGGGAAAGATGGTACGAGTGGCTAGAGAAGAGGGTCAAAAGATAAGATAATAGTAAAAGAAGATGATATAGGAGTTAAAAAGTAGGAATAAATAAATGCAAATAGAACGGATATAGAATGTAACGTAGAAATGGAGTACATTATTATATATGTTTGTATATACTGTAAATTTACTTATGAAATATATGTATGAAGGGAAAAGTGAAGTAGAAGAGGGAAAAATTGTGTAAGTAGTAATGTATACTGACGCGAAAATGTTGAAAAGAAGGAAATTGTATAAATTTCTATTTTTGTTTTTTAAACTGTTTAATAAAAATTATTAAAAAAAAGAACTGGTGGGTCACTGGGACCAGAGGTTTTGTCTTCTGAGCTTCTGGCTTCTCTCTGAGAAGTTCCCTGAAGATGGGCTCCAGTATGAGTCCAAAAGCTCAGAAGACAAAACCTCTTGTCCTGGTGAGTGACCCAGATTGGATCCTGCAACATTATCCTGGGACACATATATTCACCTTCATTTGTAAGAACTGGCGGGACCATACAATAGAGAAAGTCATAAAAAATGAAGAAGCTAAAGTATTCTGGGACTTCAGAATTCAAACCAACAGACACCTGCCACATACCAGATTTAACAATTGTTGATAAGAAAGACAAAAAAGTCTGGATAGTGGATATGGCACTACCTGGAGACAGCAGAATAGAAGAGAAATAATTGGAGACGATAACCAAATACAAAGACTTGCAATTAGAATGACTGTGGCAAAAGAAAGCAAAATAGTACATAGTAGTAGGTACCTTGGGTGCAATCCCAAGAAAACTGAAACATCACTTGAACACCATTGGCATTGATAAATTCACCATCAGTCAATTACAAAAGGCAGCTTTAATTGGAACAGGTTACATCCTGCAATGATACTTTAATACTATCAAACATCAACATCTGACAATCCCAGGTTCTTGGGAAGGACTCGATAGCTGGATAAAAATGCCAGATCCAGTTTGAACATCTGGCTGACTGTGCGATGAACAAAAGTTAGTTAGTAAGGAATTTAGTGTACTAGTAATTTGAAGCGAGGGAAGATCTCCTACCAATTCTTGTCCCTAATTTGATGTTTGAATTCTGAGTGATGAGAACAGCTGTTACACATGTTGCAGATGTCTGGAATCTCAATTGAAAGTTACTATTATGGAATGAAAAACAGGCACTTACACACAGCAATGGAAGAAGCTGAATTATTTCCCCAATAAAAATAAAGTAAATTGAAGAGTGTTTGGAAAGCAAATTTATCTGAAATTACAATTAATGAAACCTAGACTTTCTTTTTGATATGCTAAAATATAGCCAAGATCTGCTAAATTCTGAAGAATTGAAGTCTATCTTGATGTGTGACATGTAAAAGTAATTATAATATAAGTATATCAAATTATATAAAAATGTTGCCTGACATGTTTCTCCATCTTTGCTAGCTGATCCTTGATAGGTGACAAGTAGAAAGAAGTATTGTTTGATGAATGGGCCAACCAAATGTTTTACAGCTCTTTACTGTACTTTATTAATGGGCTCTCCATAAGAGCAAACTTCATTAACTCTTCTGCAAAGCAAATTGGTTTCACATTATAATACTTTTCTTTCACTCAGGAAATAAAATGTCTGTATTCTTTTAAATATATGAAGGTCCTGATCATATGTGTAGAATTTAACTAAATTTGGTCAAAATTTAACATGGTAAATGCTGAGGGGTTATTAACCAATAGACTAATGTAGCATAACTATCTTTTATAAATGTATTGTTTATATATAAGAGAGAAGTTCAGTCTTGTGAAAACAATATTACTTTATGCACTTTAAATATTTAATTATTATGTCCACATATTAGCACAATGGCTTTGGGCCCCTTGCATAAAAAAAAAAAAAAAAGGAAATGTAGGGGGACAAATTACCATGCCCATGGTAGCCAATCAGCAAATCAAATAGTATGCCATGACCTCTATAAAAGCATCTGAATCAGAAGCTACCCTTCAAAAACGCCTTGCTAATAGTGCTTTAAGGACTTGTCCTAATTACCTAAGTTTCAGCTCATGCCCTGCCTAACGTTGTACTCAGCTGATCTGATGTTGAAGTACTGTGTTCCATTTTCTCTTGATACAAGCATTACTATATGACCAACTTCTGGCACTTGGCAGTGACTGTGGTAATGATGCAGTCTGAGGATGTCATATGTCTAGCTCTTATTGGCAGCTTTTGCCTGCAGTGTGCACATCCAGACTTTTCAGTCCTGGTAATTGCTTGTGAAGTTGAATCCTCAGAGAAATGGTGGCTCCCTGTGTAAATTATCCCTTCTCTTCTCATTTGTTAAACATTTGATCAAAATGTTAGCTAATTACAGGCTGTGCAGATGAAGCTGGAGTCACAGAAACTGTCCCTTATTTGTTTTCTTTTTGCAACTTAGCTAACATTGCAGTTTGGAGTGTTTTCTGGCAAAAAAGGGAACAGAGAGCACAAACTACTAGGGCAGGGTTGAGAGAGCAAGCAATCTACTCACAGAGGTCTGTCAATAGTTCCCTTTAGAAAGTGATAGACATAACGAGAAAGAGCAAAAGAATGCACAAGAGAGAAAGAGCATTAGAAGACAAGACAGATGACTCAGACAAAGCAAGCAAGTAGAAAAGAACTAATTTTGAGAGTGAAAGAGAGAGAGAGAGAGAGAGAGAGAGAGAGAGAGAGAGAGAGTTAGAGAAAATGTATGGATAATTCATGGTATTGGGGCTTTTCAATAAAGCAGGAGAGGCCAAAAGTTCTTACTCACTTTAGATCAAATTCTGACAATACTAAATCTCTGTATTTAGGTAGTCGCAAAATCCCTCCTCTTTGTCTTTGCTTGTAGCCATGTTCAGGAAAGTGATTGGTAAATGTTTTACATTAAAGTTGTAACTTTAAGCACCACTCATTGGCCTCATTACCAGGGCAGAAGAGAGATCAGTTGGCATAAGAGATCAAGATACATCAGTATACCTTTGTGCCCCTAAACGGACTAGAGATAAATAAATTAAACTATTAGAATGTGCAACTTTGCTTAAATTTCCACCTAGCCTTGATTTTCTCATTTTAAGTGAAAATTTTAGTCTAATTATTGTGTAGTGCGATTGTAAGGAAGAGAATCATGTCCATCTCCTTAAATCATTGGGGGAAAGATTTTAAAATCAAAGGAAAGTGGCATTATTATTTAGCATAGCTATGTAAGCAGGCCTACTTCTGAGCTGGCTAGATTAAGAACATTAAATTAAGCATAAAATATTCTAGTTTAAGACAGGTCACCCAGGCTAATTTTTTTTCCCTTCATTGTCGAGTTCATAGAGTATGCATGATAATAAAAATTTAAAACCTTATCTTCACTGGGTAAAGGCATTTTCTTTCAGTGCTTTTAATTTTTTTGTAGCAATTTAAAATTTTTGTCTTTTGGATTGGAGACATTTTACAATTACAATTACCTCAAGGGCACACAAAGACTTACACACACATATACACACAAAGACAAGAGAAACAAAACAGAAAAGGAAGACAGAACTCTCAGGTTTATACCCTGGTCATTCCCACCATAAATCTCAGTTAAATTAGGGAAGGCACAAATCTTAACATATCACGTGGTTACATGGAAGACAGAGAGGAAGAGAGAGAAACAAACAAACAAACAAAACCCCCAACATTCCTATTTATATATTTCCCTTGTCTTTTAAGTACGTTTATTTAGCCAAATTGGTTTTTCTTGCTTCATCCCTGAGCAGAGTCCATTTCTCACATAGCTTGTGCGCATCTTCCTCATTCCTGCCTGGACGGGCAATTTGTTCCGACCCCAGGCCTCCTCCAGTCTCCCTTGGGGAGATTTCAGTGGGATCCTAGACTCTGAGCTTCCTATTTCCTGATCTGCTCTTTCCACTGTCCGCGACAAGACTCCAAGGCACCACTCTCTTTTCTTTTACTTGGGTCCCTTGCAACCATGGAATACACCACCCCCAACAGGTGAAGGTACCTTTTAACCTGTGGTCAACCCCTCAGTTTTTCAGGCAAATGGCCTGGGAGGATTCTGTCTGCCAAAATTACTCAGAGTATGGGTACCTCCTTTCCAGAATAGGGGTCTGCTCAGTGATGCTCAGCCTGTCACCCAAGAGTGAATCTCTCACTTGCCTTTCAACCCCTTCCCACACTCTCTCCCTTTCTCCCAACAGAAGGTCCTGCACTCTGTCCTGACCTCCTATACTTTCCAGACTCTGTTGGTAGACCAGATCCTTTCTGTGGCTGGGAAAGGCACAGAGAGAGCAAGATCCAGCTGTGGCAGAGAAGGGATTTTTTCCTAAAGCGCATTCACACACACAGACACATACTCTCTTTCACCTCCTGGGCTTTTAAAGTTAAAATTTAGAGGTACTCACCTTCTTTCCAAGCAGCCTTTGAGCTCAAAATTCAAAAACCCTTTAAAACCTTTGTTCCAAATGGCCAAGGTCCAGGAAAACTCACCCACAGACTCAATGGGTCTGTGCCAGCAAGGGAGGCTTACCTGGGCCAGGTCCATTGGTCAGGTTAGCTTGGAGTCCCATCTTTGGGTGCCAAATTGTTGGAAGAAATGTCCATCTGGGTTCAGTTCCAAGTAGGAAGAAAGACACTGGAAACATGGAGACTGCTTGGAAGGAGAGTTTAATGGTGGACAGGACCACATGGTTTTGAGGTCCTGGGCAAAAAGAGCACATGGGTGAGAGAGAGAGAGAAAGAGATATTATACCCTCTCTTGGGCCCCGCCTTGGAGTTTCCTGCTCCTGTGTAAGAAATGTATTCTGATTGGTTGTCAGACTCCCATGGCACCATGCAGGGGTAACTTTGTTGTGTCTTGAATCCCAAGCTTGGTTGAATCTTGCTGGGTGATGATGTAATGAAAGGGCTTTGGGCAATTCCTATTATGGCTGAGGGCTAATCCTACCTTTGTTGGATCTTGGGTGAGGGTATTTGCTTATGAATAGACCTAGCTATCTCTTTATCTCTTGTGCTGACATCTGCTGTGGGCTATTGAGGAGGGTGGGGGCTATTAAGAGTCAGTCTGCTTCCTGCCTAAAAAAAAACATGTTTCTCCATTTCTCATCCAAGGAGGTATAATATCCTGCCTTTTTAATATTTCCTAGAATATTTCATTTTCCTAGGAGAGGGGTGGGTGCTAACTTCCAACATTACTTTCATCTGATACTCTCATTTATGCTGTGGACATACTTACATTTTAACTCAAGTTTGATGAAATCTGAATTCCCCCGATTCTCAAGGAAGACTCCATCAGGGGCTGATGTTTTGAAGTAGAATGAAATGTCAGCACTAGTCTCTCCTTGAAAGGTGGAGAAGTGGAGATATGAAGATCGAGTAACAAATGATGCAGCATTCCAATAATTCTCTGCAACATATGAAAATATATTTCTTTTGAGCTATGTGCTACTTAAAATTAGACAAAATAAACAATACTTTTTATAAAGGGTCAGAAAGCTGAAGTCTGAAATGGGAAGCAAGCTATAGTATTTGTCTTCTATATAGAAAAATAATATTTTTAATTAAAAATATTAATAATTTGATTATTTTATTGATAGACAGTTGCAGCCTAATATTGACTATAATTCAATGAGCATGATTGTTGTTCATAATATATATTATACTAGAAAATTTTGCTTGCACTTAATAAACAAGAGTGGTTTTTACTTAACTGCCAAGTTAATGGAAGCTTTCCTCTGCTAAATCATACTTGAAACAAGAATCTGAAGAGATTAATTGAATTCCTGAAGGGTCAGCATTGCATCCTTTTGGGATGAAATTTTATGAATTCCATTACAATTAAGTTAAAGTTAAAATTCCCAGTTCAAGTATTTTTTAGATAAACTATAGTGAGATAAGAGCAAAAAGACAGTTCTATGAAATCTTGAAATCTAACAAATGCAATATAATTGATGTTTAGAGAGTTTATAGACAGATTTTCTAGAAACTCCAAAAGTTTACAAATTGAATTAAAAAACAAAACAATGTAAAGTATAACTAGGGGCATAATAACATAAAGAGCAAACTTGAAAACCAGCTCTAACCAAATACATAGAAGGAATACATATAGAAAGATATCAAGTCTTTAGCTATTATATCATATCACAATGAAAGTGAATAAAGCTCAGCTCAGTTTACTTAGTTATCACATAAATTATGAGGTTAGTTGGCTACCTAATGTTATAGCACTTTAACTATCTTAAAGTAAACTTTTATTCAGAAAGAAATTTTTGGAAAAAAGGAATGACCTAGAGGAAAGAAACAGGAGACTGCAAGGGTGAATAAGCTAAGACTTGCAACAATGCCAAAAATAACCCCCCAAAAATTCTTTCAATATGTAAGGAAGAAGAAGAAATTCAAGGAAATGATGCTGTAGGCTGCATTAAGAGAGTGATAGTATCAAGTCACGTGAAGTAGCTTTATGCTACTCTAGTAAGGCCAGACTGAAATACCATTCCTCCATCCATGATGGTGTACATTACAACTTCCAGAAAGTCAAATTTTTATATAAAAAGAGTAACTTCATACATTTTAATACCCAGGAATGAAACAAAGATTATATTAGAGACTAAACAAAAATGCATTTAAGAGTGAGCAAATAATATTGTTTACAATATTACATTATGGCCTAATTTCTTTGAAAGTACAGATTTGAGTTCTGTAGCCCAGAAAAAGCTAGGCTGGATTTTCATGGGAAAGATGATAGCTGATTTTATCTTTTCCCCAAATAACAAATGGCTCTTGATTACATGTTGCTTCAAATTATGCGCTATATGTATCTCCATCATTAATGATGAGTTTAAATGGAATGTATCCAAAGGTCGAACTAATTATAGGTATGGGGAAAACTAGATGGCTGTCTAAAAGTTCTGTTATTCACTCTTTTTGCTGGCAGAAAAATATACTAACATAAATTGTGCTATCTTCATTGCTGATCCTTAATCCACTATAGGAAGGAGAACAGCAACTGTGCTGTCTTTACTGATTTAATGCAGGACAAATTAAAGAATGTGCTGGATTCCCTTGGGCTTTATTTTCCTTTCCAACAATAATTAATTACCTGCTTGTGAAAAAACAATGACCCATCACTCTGTGCAATGTTGCTTCCTGTAGGTTTGACAAGTGTAGGCAGGTGCTTGAGAAGGCATATCTAATCACCTGTCAAATTACCTGACTAACAGGTTGCAAGCACAGCGATCCATCTGTGTTGCATGGATATGGCAGTGCTACAAGCAAGCAACAAAGGTGGGTGGCAGCATTGGGAAGTAACCAGTGGATTGCAATTGTGATTGGCTCACATGTAATGATGGCAGAGATCACCATATTACCTAGTACGGTATTTCTGAAGCCAGAAGCGGGTAGGCAGAATTGAGTTGACATACCCCTTTCCCCTCCCACAGTAATATACACAATAAAATTATTGCATTGCTAACAAAACAACGCATAACATATAACAGTAACACTATAGAGTAACAATAACCATGTCATCCCCATAAAGTAGACCAGATGAGAAAATCCACTCTCCAGGAAAATTAGAGTCACATTTTATTAAGATTGCCTATAATAACAAAAACTTGCAAGTCTGATTGTGCTAAACCACCCTTCCCCTTTTACCCCAGTGAATTAGGAAGGCAGAATCTGGTCTCCTTCTGAATATTACCTTGTTTCAACAGGACTGAATAATGTTTCGGTCCCCTTTGCCAATAGTTCTTGCATCTTTCTGTCAAGGTCACCTCTTTTACTTTCTATAGTCTGCAGCCCAGATCTGGTATAAGTGTCTTTCCTGACTAAAATAAATTTTCTGGGTATCAAGCCCTAGCTGTTTTTCGAGAACAGTATTAACCCCATACTACTAAGGCATTTATGTAAAACTTAACAAGCCCTTTGAAAATCACAGGTTGGGCGCACTGTTCCATCTTTCCTGTAAATCCAACCAAAATGAAAATGAAGGGCATTTTCCAGTAACAGGAGGGCATCTGCAGCATCTTAAAGTGGCCAGTAGCAGTCAGGAGTTCTTAGTCTAATGGTGTCAATAAGCACGTAGCCAAAGAGGCTGGCAGATGAAAAAACAATGTTCACGCCAAAATTAGGGAGACATGAAATGAGCCCCTCACAATATAGTTTTGACACACAGAAAATATATATTAATAAATAGGTAATCTATATTTTAAAAATGAGTTTCTAGCAACATCATATTCTGACAACATGTTAGTGAGTTGGAGTACAATAACATATGTGGGAGGGATTAAGTATCATAGAATGCATGTGGGTCAATAAAACAAAGTGGAAATTACCATGTTTCACATGTCAGTGGGACAAGATTTTCCATTTTCATGACCTGGGGTTAAGGGAGCATAATTTGGAGAATTGCTTATGCCTTTTAAAATAGAATTAAACTGTTTCAAGGGTTATTCTATTGTTTTCATGTGTTTACATCCCTGATCCAAGATGGCGCCAACAACGGCTGCCTTGGTGAAATGCTCTCAAATGTTTCTTTATTTTCTATTATTCTCTGTGATTCTCTACAGATTTCATACTCACGAGACCATCTGCTAAGAATTAAGGAACGTTTCTTTAAGGAGCAGCTCTCTGTAACCTCACCCCCACCTGTCTTTACAAACGCGGAGGAGAGTCTAACACAGGAGGAAGCCAATTCCCCGGAACTATGGATCACCAAAAGCAAATGCAGACGGCAGAGACGAAGAGGTAAAAGGGCAAGAATTTTAAATAGACTAAGAAATAAGGGAAATAAAAAAACCTGCTCCCTTCAATCTTTCTAACCAATTTACATTCACTTGCTAATAAGATGAAATAAATACTCCTTTTAAACAGATGCAATTCTGATTTTTACACAGC
>QLTV01000047.1:543633-559310 GCA_003457575.1 Thermophis baileyi | reverse complement strand
TAAATGCAAGCGACTCCAATTAGGAGTCAGCTGTGCACCAGTGATATTCCAAGGGCTAATGGAGAGGATACTGCAGGGCATACCAGGTGTCGTTCCCTATTTTGACGACGTCCTGGTATCTGCCATTACCCATGCCGACCTGATGGCCCGCCTTCGCACCATCTTGAAACGTCTCCAAGATGCAGGGCTCAAGCTTAAGAAATCAAAGTGCCATATCGCAGTGCCACAGGTGGAGTTTTTAGGATACCTCGTGGATGAGGCTGGCCTCCACCCCACCCAAGCAAAGACACGAGCTATTCATCAGGCCCCAGCCCCAAGGAATAAAGCAGAACTGCAGTCATTCTTGGGGTTACTGAACTTTTACAACATGTTTCTACCCCACAAGGCATCGGTCGCTGAACCCTTACACCGCCTGCTACACAGTTCTGCAACCTGGAAATGGGGTCCAAATGAAGCAGCAGCCTTTACAGCTGTTAAGAAATTACTGACTTCCTCTAGGGTGCTTTGCCAGTATAGTGAGGACTTGCCCTTGATTCTGGCTTGTGATGCTTCTCCATATGGGATTGGAGCGGTCCTGAGCCACCAGCTGCCATCAGGTACTGAGGCTCCCATTGCATTCTTCTCCAGAACACTGTCCCCAGCTGAACGCAATTATAGTCAGCTGGACAAAGAAGCGTTGGCTATCGTGGCCGGAATTAAACGGTTTCACGAGTACCTGTATGGACACCACTTCTCACTGATCACAGATCACAAGCCTCTCCTAGGGTTGCTGGCAGGCGACAGGCAAACTCCGCAAATCTTATCTCCTCGCATGACCAGGTGGTCTGTTTTCCTCGCTGCCTATGACTACACATTATTCTACAAGCCTGGATGGCACATTGGCCATGCTGACGCCTTGAGTCGCTGTCCACTACCTATCCTGGTGACTGATCCAGCCCCAGCTTCAAGCACTATACTAATCGACACTCTGCACCTTCCGGTCACTGCTGATGATGTCGCCAAGTTCACCAATCGTGACCATGTGCTGTCTAAAGTGATGGACTGGGTGAAACGGGGGTGGCCACAAGGGGAAGTGTCTCAATTGTTAAAACCATATCAGATACGTCAAAATGAGTTGTCCACACAGCAAGGATGCCTATTGTGGGGTAATAGGGTGGTAATCCCTGCACCTTTGAGGGGGGAGGTATTGTCCCTTTTACATGATGGTCACCCAGGTATTGTACGCATGAAAGCGTTGGGGCGCAGTTATGCTTGGTGGCCCAAAATGGATGATGACATAACCAGTTGGGTGTCAAGGTGTCACACATGCCAGGAGTCTAGGCCTCTCCCATCAAAAGCCCCAGTGCAGAGTTGGGAGCGTCCCAAGTCCCCTTGGGCGCGGATCCACATTGATCTAGCAGGACCACTTATGGGACAAATGTTTTTAATTGTTGTCGATGCATTTTCTAAATGGGTTGAGGTGGTCCAAATGCGCACGACTACAGCTGACGCTGTGATAACAGCACTTAGGAGACTATTTGCATCCCATGGGTTGCCAGACCTAATAGTTTCTGATAATGGGCCACAATTTACAGCCGCACCCTTAGCCCAGTTCCTGCAATGCCTGGGCATTCGTCATGCTTTTGTGGCCCCGTTCCACCCCCAAGGGAATGGGTTGGCAGAGAGAGCCGTAAGATCCACCAAGGAAGCCCTTAGTAGGTTGGGCAAGGGGGACTGGTCTGCCAAGATCGACAAATACTTATTAATCCAGCACGCGACACCCTGCCCCACGACCAATATGAGCCTGGCTGAACTACTAATGGGGCGCCGGCTAAGAACTCCCTTAGACAGGCTGCATCCAGAATACGCCCCGAAAAAACCCTTAGATTCAACAGGAGAGTTAAAGGGGTTTAGCGTGGGGGAAAAGGTTTACGCCAGAAATTATGCAGGAAGTCCCTTATGGTTACCCAGGGCAGTGACTAAAACCACAGGGCCGTGCTCATATATAATTACATTAGACGATGGTCGGGTTTGGAGACGTCACCTGAACCAACTCCGGGCACGATGGACTGGCCCTGCTGACCTCCCGATCACAGGCCCTGACAGCCCCGTGCCTCACACCGCCCTATCTCCAGACCAGCCAGCTGATGAAGACAAGGAAGAGCAAACGGCAAGCTTACCTGCAGATCCGGTGACCGGTCCAGAAACGGAGGAGGCGCAGTCTACAACCAAAGGGGATCAAAGCCCCCGTACCCAGCCTCGCTGCTCACCCGCAGAAGGCGCACTGAGCCGCTCTGAACGCATGCGACGGCGCCCTGCCTATTTGGCAGATTACGCATGCGCCAACTAGGTAGGAAGGAGTGCTATGTATGGAAGTTTCCACTCAGGTCCGCAGTCAACAGGGGGCGCATGCTGTCTCCTGATTGGCTGCCTGTTTGACAGCTCACTATATAAGGAGCTGTCAAACAGGTTTCGGGTGTTGCCAACAGCTGAGCGAGCGCACGTATTAGCAGCCGCGTTCTGGCAACCTGTTAGCTGTCACTTCAATAAAGAGCTGTTAGTTCTAAATAAGCCGGGCTTGCCTCAGTCATTCAGCCGCCGTTCCAAGTACAGAGCACTGGCGGCGAAGGTGAGCGATCTCCGACTGAGGCGCCACGGTTAGAACTAAGTCACTAAGAGCTGAAGTCCCTCACGAAGGTGCTGAAATTACCTCAGAATGGCTTCGATGACTACGCTAGCAAGCTTCAATTGTGCCACAGAGACGTGGGAGTCCTATATCAATCGTTTTGAATGTTTCCTGGTGGCCAATGATTACACAGGACTTTCGGGCAGCAGAAAAACAGCGTGTTTCCTGAACCTATGCGGCACGGAGATGTTTAATATAGCCAGCACGCTCCTCGCCCCTCAGCCAGTTCAGGAAGTTTCCTGGGACATTTTAATGTCCAAGCTGAAAAGTCACTATGCGCCTGCCCCAGCCAGAGTNNNNATAAGGAATTTTATTGCGAGCAGAGGAGTTGAGTACTCTTCTTGTAAAATACCTCTGGACCCTCTCTAATGTATTAATGTCCGAAATACAGTGTGGGTTCCAGGCAGGTGAGCAGTATTCAAGGATAGGTCTGGCAAAGGTTTTGTATGCCCTAGTTAGAAGTATAACGTTACCAGAGAGAAAACTTCATAAAATAAGGTTGACAACTCTTAATGCCTTTTTAGCAATGTTGTTACAGTGAGCTCTGGGGCTTAGATCTTTTGAAATGAGTACACCAAGGTCCTTGACAGAGTGTGGGTCATCTTTTAGATCATTTCCGTCCAGCTTGTATTTGATGTTCTGATTTTTATTGCCAATGTGCAGGACTGAGCATTTGTTAGCAGAGATTTGGAGTTGCCAATTGTTTGACCATTCAGATACATAATCTAGGTCATTTTGTAGGGTAGTAAATAATCATGCTGGTCACATGACTACAGAAATGTCTTCAGCTAATACTGGCTCCCTTGGCTAAGAAACGGAGATGAGCACTGCCCTCTAGAGTTGGACATGACTGGACTGAACATAACCTTTATGTTATGCTAGAGCTTTTGTCAGACAATAGGAAAGGTTATGTAGAAATTCTGGGACAACCTGGAAACTCCAACCGATATTTTGAAATGCCTGTAAAATTGACAAGCAATGCTACATGTTCAGTTCTTCTCATGCTCACAGGGACACAATTGTTCTGTATAGAGAATTGTAAAAATGTTTTTGCTCTATTACCACCAAACAATGGGCCCTGCACCTTAACCAGGGTAAAGGCTCTTCTATGATCTGAATAAACAAAGTTTGTGAGGTATAAAGCAGGTTTTAGAAGATACATTACATGCTGGTCCATTGGCAATTTAGGAATTCTGCCTAGATTACTCTGGCAGTCCTCATCCAGAATAGGTTGTTTAATGAGTGATGTTGTCTGATCATAGCCCCTTTCTAATGCTTTTTGTGGAAAAAGACCATGTATCGGTAATTTGCTTACAAGGGATGTTATTCAGTAGGACTAATAGTTATCTGACAGCATTGGGGTGAAATTGGGGGGGAATAGGAAAGATGAGCAAAATTCAGACACTAGATAATTAAGAGCCAGTCTCTTGCTCTACCTTCATCATAGCTGATTGAAGATGTCAGGATGCATTAGAAACAAAGCACAAAAACTGCCTGAGGAATTTGGACAGGACTCATTCTAGAAAGCCAAAATTGGGAACGATCCAAGCTGAGCTCTATAGGTGAGCTGAGCCAAAAAACTTGACCAATTCATAGCAGGGGAAGAAATGAACACCTGAGCATAGGTATATGAGTGCATGCAATGCTTAAGCAAACCATACTGTCAACCACCCCACTGGTTAGATAGCCAAAGAAACTCCTGGGACATTCTTTTTACCAAGAGTATGCCTTTACTGACAATTCCATATGGGTACAGAATTAGAAAAGCCAGTTCTAATGATTTCACGTGCAAACAACATTATCCATTGTCTAGAGTTGTCCATATACTATGAGAGTGACAGCAAAGGAGCTGACATCTAGGGTTGACCTTCTGGTGAGATCCAGGTAGGCTATTTCTGTGAGAACTGGCTTAATGTCAACTGTCCCACTGTGTTAGAAAGCAAAAGAAATTCCTGGGACATTTTTTTAAATCAAAAGTATAACTTTACTGAGGATTCCATATGGGTACAGAAATAGAAAAGATAGTCTTAACTATTTTGTGCACAAACAGCATAGGAAAAGATTCTGTTTTCCTCCCTGGACCTCCCATTGTCCATCAATCATTTGCACTTGCTTTGTTTTGGGAAAAGTTTATCTGCCTCGGACATTCCTAGCCGGTGACATTAGGGTGTTGGGTCTATCTCAAGTTTCCAGTCAGCACACTTGCATTCCACATTTCCTTCCCAAGCATCCCTTACATTGCAATACCATTACTGTTGCCTGGTTGTGAGTGGGGCTGCATAGCGAGTCAACCATGACACTACTGCTCCCCGTGCTTCCTGCTTTCTCTCAGTCCATATTTATTTATTTATTTAATAAAATTTGTATGCCGCCCAACTCCCAAAGGACTCTGGGCGGCTCACAGTACATAAAAAAGATATATATTATATTTTATATATATTTACAGTATATATTATATTTTATATTATTATAATATATAATACATGTATTCATATATTATTATTTATATATTCATATTATTGTAGTTTCATTGCTTATTTTTATTGTTTCATTGCTTTGCTATTGTTATATTTACATTTTTTATCATTTTTCCCCATTTTACTGTAGCTCCATGGTGAGATGGGTGGCAAATAAGCAAAAAATGATTATTGTCAAAAATTACTGATTTTGAAATCTCAAGGAATGCACTAGTGAGTGTGAAATCCTCAATATAAATTGAGGAATTTGTAACAGCTGTTCTACTGGGTGACAACTTGTAGAGTTTTTTTTATAATGTCTGTTCTGAGCCTACTTTCTTGCAGACTTATCCAAAGGTTTTTTGATCTTAAAGTCAATAAAAACAATGCCATTTCCTTTCCTGTATTTGGGTGCATCTTCAGTTAGTCTAGTCTTCCTAGACTAAATATGCAGGATTTTAAATAGTTCATAAGAGTGTTTTTCCCCAGATAGTCCTCCCCATACTTTGCTTCTGAACTCACTTCAGCTTGTCACTTTCCTTTTGGAACTGTGGTGAATTCCAAATGGAGTATGATTAGGGTAGCATACACTGGAACATTCAGATGTACTCTATCTCCTATTAATACAACCCACAAAAGCATTTTTCTCTGTAGGAGCTGTATCACTGATGGCTCAAACATCACTCACATTCCTTTCACTCTATTCTACTACCAAGCCAGGTTTCCCACATTCTATGCTTTTACTTTTCCAGTCCTTAAGAAATTGTGGCAAGACTGCAAAAATAATGAAAAGGAGATCAGATTAGTCAAGTCAATAGTTCAGGTTTCAAGAAATTGGGAAGAAGCATTTTAAATAATTGAAGGAGATATAGTTTTAAGGAACTCACCTTAAACTTTTATCTTTTATTTTTATTCATAGGAATGCATGCTGCCGTTTCCAAGTATAAAGAAAGTATATTAATGTATTCCAGTTAAACTATCCATGTGCATGATGTTTTATCTAGTAATATTGCAAAAAAGCCTTCCTTAATTTGAAGAGTTTATGTCTAAAAATAAGGGGGGGGGGTGTGCATGGGTGGAAAGGGGAAAAGAGGTAAACATGAAACAAGATGAAGAGGCAAGAATCACAAAGAACAAATATAAGCAAATAGATTCAATATTCATGGGACTGAAGAGTAAGAATTAAAGATTTCACAGAAGAAACTAGTATTTAAATACAAAGAGAGAGACAGGGAGAATGCAAGAGAAGGAACAGATGTAGTTGCACATACGTATAATTATATGCTATGCAACTCGTCCCTGACTGATCTGGAAGAAAGCCGAGTTTTGAATAATTATATAATGCATGAATCACAGCTAGAGACTTAACATTTACTAGAATCAGGCAGTGAAATGGTAGATAACAAGTGGATTCAATGATGTGGAAAGTTTCCAGTATTTGCAGTACTTCCTTATGATGCGCAATTTGCCATCTATTTTAACCAGTCATTATATCAGATATGTTTTAGGTTGGGCATAATGTGCCCTTGAAGTTTTAATGATGTATATGGACTGAATTTATCCTACATAATTTAAAGGAATTAATATGAAAATAATGTTTGATCAGCAAAGTATCAATTTACTACATTATATGAGTTTCAAAAATATGCCATAATCAAAGAAGCTTGTAGTGTTCATATTTCAGGTTTGGTTTTTTTTTAAAGATATGCATACCAAGCACCTCCTCTATAAACAAATTATGTTTTGGATTGACACAGAATGTGTTTTGGGGTAAATAATATTTTGGGGGAATTCATTGGATTCGGCCGAATCTACTGGAATATAGTAATGGGTAAATAAATAAAATGAATAAACATAACAGGAATAGCATGATGAGAGAAACTAAATATGAAACAGATGCTGATGCTGGACTTATATAATATCCCCAATTCAGTCATTCACTGTTTTAATTAAAAGCTTTGAATAGCCATTACTAATTAAGTGTGTAACAGATGGACAATGGTTTGTTTAAGAAAACTTATCTGTAATGTTAATAATTTAATATAATTAAAGGCAGTCAGATGAATGTTTATCTCAGACATCTGTACATCTTAAACTCTGGATTGATTTTTGCCTTAAAATGCAATCAAGCTCAACTCCAGTTCATCAGTCAAAAGTAAACAATTAAAATCCATCAATATCTTTTAGCTATTTTAGTCAAATGGAGCCTCATATAACGTAAATAAAGGAGATCTAATTTATTTTATTTAAATCTATTCTATTATTTGACTTTTACAGACTGGAACTCAAAGAAATAAATAATTCAAGGAACATTTTTAAATCAAAAGATATAACACCTTAACTCTTAAGAATGGTATTGGGGACAGTAGTTTGGAAATGCTGTCATCTTCATGCCAAAGCTTTTTGAAATTGCCATATTTGAAAACTCAATGAAAAAACAGATGAATCTTGTAATCCATAGTTGTTTTAACTCACCTCTCCCATCTCTGTATAGGAAATGAGGAAAGTTAATCATGAATACCATTAGTTTTCATAAAAGACTGAGAAAATGAATCTTGATTGTGGTACATTGCCAGTGATAATCATAAGCAACATAAGCAAAATTGATCTACTCTTCTCTTTCAATCTTGCAAAATGTCATTTTCATTAAATCGGAATAGTAAACACTACAACCTGAAATAATAAAATCTAATTGAAGTTACAAAGAGCAAAGAGCTCTGCATCCTTGAGTCACTCCTGCTTTTTTTTTTAAAATCAAGTTTGATAGATGTTCAAATATTTGGGGGTCAAGTGTATTACAGAATATAAATGGGCCTACTTCTTGTATATTCTGTATTTTACTGAAGTTGTGTCTTTTTTCATATTTCGTATATTTTGGGTAACGAGTTCAGGCAAACTAAGCAAATGTGTTTTGAATGTTTTGAAAATGGCTGAAGAAACATGAAGACTAAAGGTACTATTTTTATAAGAGAATGAAATAACATTGAAAAAGAATCTTCTTTTTCCTGTGGAAGCCAAGTCCTAGAAAAACTCAGAGAAGATGAGATTCCTGGAAATATGTTGTCTTCTGGAATTAAATTGATTCTTGTATGCAGTGAAGAAGTTGGTTCTAAGGCAAGCAAAAGAATTATTCTAAAAGAGACAAAAAAGAAAGGACATAAGGATTGAAAGAATGAAACTTGGTTGTTTTCTTACAGATATTTCATTACTCAAACTAGGTAATATCATCAATGCCACATTATTAGCATGGATGAAATGTCTTCAAGAAAACAACTAAGCTCAGAGAGCACTAAGGACTAATCAATCTACTTCTTCTGGAAAGTGTCTGGAGCACTTCCAACATGGTTGGATTAAGCTGTCCTGGGGAAATGGAACTGAAACATATTGTCTCTAAAATGGGATATTTTCTGATAGAGAACTTCAGAGCTGTCTTTGAAGAATGAATAAAAAAAAAGTAAAACATGAATTAAGGCTGAGAAGACAAGATAGTGTGAGAAAGAAACTTAAGATTGCCTCTCCTTGACTTTCTTTAGTATAACAGGGATGGAAAAAGAAATGGCAGGCTTTCTAGATTCTGTCATTATAGCCTATATCAATAATGTATTCATACATTTCTTGTAAAGTCCATTACCTGATCAGGTTTTGTTTGAATGCCTGACATCAATCTGAGGCTCTAAATTCCTAACAAAGGTTTTCAGTTTAAAAAAACTTTGTAATATTTGTAATATTACTTACAATATTAAGTAATGAAACACTTTGGGAGAAAATGGTAGAATTCTGGATGGTAATCTGTCCGAGAGCTTGTACCAGATAGCCAACATTTCTTCCAGACTTTCATTCTATGATTCTAAACATACTTCGGTATATGACAAATTCAAATTCAGCGATAGGAGTCATTTCTTATGGCTGAGTGATACATGAGTGGTAGAGAAAGACAGCCAATTGCCAGTATGATACTAAAATGCACATATTTTTTCTCCTATTTATTTTATTGATTGGCAATATGTGAGAACTAAATTCAAACTTCGTTTTCAAGGATCTTCTCCTACAGTCACATAAAATATAATAGCATGAATAGACAAAACTATTTGCTTCCCCCCAATCATATCCAGAAGTTAACTTTAAAATTAATAACATATATTAGGCAAGGCAACTTCTGCCTTGTTTATACTCTAATCAATATTAAGTTTGAATTCATTAATGTAAGAATACAAGGAAATGTGACTAAATTATATAACTCAACTTGTTTATACTATATGTTCTTTGCATACCTCTTATCATTTGCTTTGTATATAAAATTGTTTATGTCTCATTCAATTTAAGAATTTTTTTTAAATTACATAGGTGGAAATTGCTTAAGTTATCTTTTGGTATGCTTATATTTGTAGTAATACAAGTGAAATAATCTTACACTTTCCACTGTTCTGTTTGAATCGGTTTGAAGGGATTTAGATAATGTGTAAATTATACCCATGTCTCATTATTTAGCACAAAAAAGAAAAGTTGAAGCTCTGTTTTGCTGAAAGTATTTATCTTTTCCCTTTCAGAAAATTGACGGACAGATTTTTACATAAAATTTAAATGATTAAATTATGAATTAAGAAACCGTGTAGTTATCTATTAGCTTCCAGAATTTAAGATACTTGTGATTTCCTTTTAAGTCTTAAATGGCTCAGAACTACTTCTTCTTCTTCTTCTTCTTCTTCTTCTTCTTCTTCTTCTTCTTCTTCTTCTTCTTCTTCTTCTTCTTCTTCTTCTTCTTCTTCTTCTTCTTCTTCTCCTCCTCCTCCTCCTCCTCCTCCTCCTCCTCCTTCTCCTCCTCCCCCTCCCCCTCCTCCCATGTAAACTCAGGTGTCTGGCTGGGAGAACTACTAGGAAATTCTATGAGAGCTTTTCCTAGCCTAAGCACCCTGCAGATTATTGGAATCCATCACTATGAGAAGAGCATAATATTCATTTTAATTATTGAAGCATTTTTCTGCAGTTGTATTTATAGAATAGAACAAAAACTTTATTGTCACTTTAAATGTACAGCATATATTAAAATGAAATTTTATTGCGTTCAGCTCTCAAAAGATAACCATTATGCATATACCCACATACACATACATATATGACACAGAAAACATCACAGTCGAGTTTGGATGTATACATATGTATACATATGGCGAAAAAAAAGAATCCAAGATGGATGGCATAAGAACAAAGCTGTTACAGAATCTAGTAGTCCTGCTATAGATACTTCAAAAGACAGAAACAGACTGTGAAGTGGGTGTGTGGGGTTTCTAACAATACTTTGAGCTCTAAGCAAATAGCGCTTATAAGCAGTATCCTAAAAAAATCTGCTCAGCTGTCCTTACCACCCTCTGTATGGACCTTCCACCTGAGACACTGCTACCACCAAACCAAACCAAATAGTTGGCAGTTTTTAAATGCTCTCAATCATGCCTCTGTAAAAAGTGGCCAGGACAGAAGAAGAAAGATGTGCTTTTCTCATCTGACGCAGGAAATGCAAACGCTGGTTTGCACGCTTCACTAAAAACATATTGTTAGTTATCTGCACCCCCAGATACTTAATACTACTGACCACCTCCACAGCTGCAGCCTTGATACACAATGGAGTATGACTATGCCGGCTGTTTCTAAAATCAACAATGATCTCCTTTTTTTGGGTTAACATTCAAAATCAGTTCACCCAAGCCTTCACCTCCTCCCAACAAGAATCTTAATTGTCATCCCGGATAAGCCCCACCACTTCCGGGTCATCTGTATACTTCACAATATGATTCATAACAGACTTGGCACAGCATTCATGGATAATCAAGGTGAACAATAATGTACTCAAAAAATAGCACTGTGGGGTACCTGTACTCAACAAGATGAAATTGGAAACTTTTCTTCCAACTTGCACAAACTGGGGCCTATCAATAAGGAAATCAAGTATCCAGTTACATAAATAAGTATCAAAACCTAATAAGCCCAGTTTGTTCACCAAATGCTGAGGAATGATTGTGTTGAACGCCGAACTAAAATCAACAAACAGCATTTGCACATGAGTATTTATATATATGTGTGTGTATGTGTATATCTGCATATGTACAGTATGTGTACATGTGTGTGTATGTATGTGTATAGAGATAACCAATATAATATATATCTATATTATATTTGCAGAATTGTCAATACAGTTGTGTGTGTGTGTATATATATAATATATATATATATGTTTTTTGAGGTTTTCGTGGGTATTTGTATGTAGGTCTGTGGTTATTCGGGTTTTCTCCCGCGTGAAGTTGGAGATGTCATTGCAACGTTTCGACGAAGTCTCATTCGTCATCTTCAGGCTGATTATCAGGCTTGTGTCTTCAGCCTCCTGCTTCTAGGAGCAATATATATATGAAAAAATTAAGTTTCAGAAATATGAAGTTTTGCTAGCCTAAGGACATTTTCTGGACAATAAATTATACTTCCTTTTGTTTTCTTTTTTGTTTTTTTAAGATGAACTGTAAAATGCTAGAGATGTCTAAGATACCTCTAATGAACATGCACTTTGAAGCTATTCCATTTTTTTTAACCATCTATTTTTAAAAAAGTAGCAGAAAAAAACATAAGAATTACAGATAGAAGATGGGTTTCACTTACCTTTGCTACTGGTTCGGGAACGGGAGCACGCGGGCACGTGGGCGCACTTTGCGTGCGCGCAATGCTTCTGCGCAGAACCTTCTGTGCATATGCAAAGCATTTTTGATGACATTCGGGAGGGTGGGTGGAGCCTCCCACTGCCGCTGCTACTGGTTCGCCCGATCTGGGGTGAACCGGTAGTAACCCACCACTGGTTTGCCCCCCTTCTCCAGTTGCATGAACAATCAATCTAGGTAGGTATGTTGTCTCCATGGAGCAAAAATCAAAGATATAACTTACTAAAATAATCAACCCCATGGGTTACTACCCCTTACATCTCCTACACGTGGGGACCAATTACATAACAATGAATCTGAAAACAATAACAAGAGATTATGAACAGCTAGGGAAGAAAGTTAAAGAATTAGGAGCACAAGTGGTGTTTTATTTCTATATTTCCAACAAAAGGCCAACATCCAATGAGCAAAGGATTTTAGAAATGAACTACTGGCTTAAAAAATGATGTCGTCAACTGAACTTTGGCTTCCTAGATCATGGTCTGCCTACATGAAGGGCTACTGGCAAGGGATGGACTGAACCTGACAAGAACTGGAAAGAATATATTTGGAAAACAACTGACTCATCTTATTGAAAGGGCTTTAAAATTGGGAGGGGAGGGGGGGAAATATTCATGACCTTTAGAACCTAATTCCAAGCAAAAACCACTACATAACCAATCACAAAAGGAAGTAGTTAGTAAAGAGAAAGAAGAAATAAAAAAGAAAAACATAATGAAGTAGAGAGTGATGGGAAGGATGGGAATCCCAGTTACAAAGTAGGAGATATAAGAAACATACCCAAGACCCATAAAGGACTCAAATGCCTATACACTAATGCTCAAAGTTTAGGGAACATACAGGGTGAACTTGAAGTATTAGCACATGAAGGCAGATATACTTACCATTACTGAAACTTGGTGGGATGAAAGTCATGACAGGAATGTACTGATGGAAGGATACAAACCAGTGGTGGGATTCAAATTTTTTTACTACCAGTTCTGTAGGCGTGGCTTGGTGGGCGTGGCGTGGCTTGGTGGGTGTGGCAGGGGAAGGATACTGTAAAATCTCCATTCCCGCCCCACTCCAGGGGAAGGATACTGTAAAATCTCCATTCCCGCCCCACTCCAGGGGAAGGTTACTGCAAAATCCCCATTTCCTCCCGATCAGCTGAGACTCGGGAGGCAGAGAATAGATGGGGGGTGGGGCCAGTCAGGGGTAGTATTTGCCGGTTCTCTGAACTACTCAAAATTTCCGCTACCGGTTCTCCAGAACTGGTCAGAACCTGCTGAAACCCACCTCTGGTACAAACTATTTAAAAGAAACAGATCTAACAAAAGAGGAGGTGGAGTTGCATTATATATAAAAGATCACTACATCTCTACAAAAATACACAAGACCAATGATGAATACCTCCTAAAATCCATATGGGTCAATATAAAAGGGGGAAAATGACATTGCTATAACTGTATACTACAGGCCATCCATCCAAGCAGAAATAGATGAACTCTTTGCTAATCAATTAATAAAGGTCTGTAGGAAACATGACTCAGTAATAGTGGGAGATTTTAACTACCCTGATATCAACTGAGAGACAAACTCTGCAGCAAGTGGAAGATCAAACGGATTCCTAACCAACTTAGCTGACAACTTTGTCATCCAAAAGATAGAGGTAGAGTAATTAAAGGAAAAGTTATACTGGACCTCATTCTAATAAAGAAGAAGTGATAGAGGGAGTTGAAGTTGCTGCAACCTTGGGCAAGAGTGACCATGTCATATCAGAATTCAATATAATGCAAACCAAGCAATAGAATATAATCCAATGAGTGCCTTAAACTTTAAAAGAGCTGATTTTGACAAACTCAGAGAGAGCCTAAGGAAAATTCCATGATAAAAATGCTAAAGGGGAAAACAACTCAAGAAGCATGGAAACTCTGAAAAATATGATCATAAAAGCCCAGTCCAACACAATGCCATTGAAAAGGTATTGAAAGAAATCCAAAAAGAAGCCAGAATGGTTACATAAAGATCTCTCTGATAAACTGAAAGACAAAAATGATAAGTACAAAAAGTGGAAAGAGGGACACATAACGAAGGCAGAATATCAGCAGATAGCTCTAATCTGCAAAGATGAAGTCAGGAAATCAAAGGCTCAGAATGAACAAAGACTTGCAACAAAACTCAAAGATAATAAAAAAAAAGTTTCTTTCAACATATACAGTAAATAACTGTAAAAAAGTCAAGTAAACAGTTAGTCCACTAAAAAGAGAAGATGGCAAGGAAGTAACAGGCAGTAGAGAGAAAGCAGAGCTGCTTAACTCATTCTTTGCATCAGTCTTCATGCAAAAAGAAAGTATAGCCTAACCTACCAAAAACGTTTCTATAAAAGACAGACTAGAAATAAAAATTAAAATAAGCAAGAAAATGGTAAGAGAACACCTGTCTGATCTTGATGAATATAAATTACCAGGACCTGATGGATTACATCTGAAGGAGCTGGCAGATGTTATCTCAGAACCATTGTACCGTATCTTTAAAAAATCCTGGAGCGCCGGGGAACTACCAGAGGAATGGAAAAGAGCTGTTGTGGTTCCAATCTTAAAACAAGTTATCACCAAAATAAAAAAAAAAAAAAAAGGGGGGGGGGGAACAGATCCAGGAAACTACAGATCAATCAGCCTAACATCAATACTTTGGAAGATACTGGAACAACAACAACAACAACAACAACAACAACAACAACAACAACAACAACAGATCTATGAACATCTAGAAACAATTAAAGTTATAATTAGTAGCCAGTACGGATTTGTTAAAAATAGATCATGCCAAACCAATCTCCTTCATTCTTTGACAGAGTGACTAAATTAGTAGACCAGTGAAATGCTGCGGGCATAGCATACTTAGACTTCAGCAAGGCATTCAACAAAGTAGACCACAATCTACTTCTTGGAAAACTAGTAAAATGTGAGATAGACAGTATCACCACCAGATGGATTTGTAACTGGCTGACAAATGGTACTCAATAAGTAGTCCTAATGGTACATCTACATGGAGGGAAGTAAGCAGTGGGCTATCACAAGGTTCTGTCTTCAACCCAGTCCTCTTCAATATTTTCATAAATGACTTAGATGAGGGAATAGAAGGGGAACTCATCAAATTTTCTGATGACACTAAGCTGGCAAGAATAGCTAATACCCCAGAAGACAAGCTGAGGATTAAAAAAAAAAATCTTGACAGACTTGAACAATGGGCTCTATCTAACAACATGAAATTGAAACACTTAGGCAAGAAAAACCAAAAGTACACCAATATAGATTGGGAGAAACCAGGCTTAATAGCTGTAACTATAAGAGGCACCTTGGAGTCCTAGTGGACGATCACTTAAACATGAGCCAGCAGTAGCCAAAAAAACTAAATCCTTGGTTGTATAAAGCATAGAATCAAAATTATGTAAAGATTTAGTACTGCTTTTTAAATCCTTAATAAGACCACACCTGGAATACTGCATCCAGTTTTGGTCACTACATTACAAAACAGATGTTGGGACCTTAGAAAAAGTGCAAAGAAGAGCAAGATGATTAAGGGCATAGAGACAAAAGCATATGAAGACCGGTTGCAGGAATTGGGTATGGCCAGTATTTAAAGGGCTGCCACAAAGAAGAGCATGTCAACTTATTTTCCAAAGCAGCAGAAGGCAAAACAAGAAACAATGGATAGAAACTATGAAAGGAGAGAAGCAAGCTAGAACTAAGGAGGAATTTCCTAACGGTGAGGACAATTAACCAGTGGAACAGTTTGCCACCAGAAGTGGTGGGTGCTCCAACACTGGAGGTTTTTAAGAAGGGATTGGCCAACCATTTGTCTGAAAAAGTCTAG
>QLTV01000047.1:498447-536313 GCA_003457575.1 Thermophis baileyi | reverse complement strand
ATACTCCGAATGTAGCCCCGCCCAGCCTCTCAAACGGAAGTTTCAGAGGCTGAAAAAAGCTCCTGAAACAGAGCTTCATAAAAAAAGCCTCTCAAACGGAACTTCAGAAAAAAAGCCTCTCAAACGGAACTTCAGAAAAAAAGCCTCTCAAACGGAGGTTTAAGAGGCAGAAAAAAAAGCAAGGCACAGAGCTCACAACCAAGGAACCTGTTGCTAAAATTCACCTCTGAGAACAGCTGATTGGGGGTATTCCGAGATCACGATCTACCCACCAATCAGCTTTTTTCTTATTTTCCTCCCCAAAAACTAAGGTGCGTCTTATACTCCGGTGCGTCTTATACTCCGAAAAATACGGTAGGTCTAAAACTAAGTATTCACTTACTTTTGAATTATTTCACATCTTTGCTACTGAATGATACTGGAGGCCACCATGATTGTTTAATGAGGTTACTTGTACAATTGGTCTTTCTTATCCTTTTAACAGAATTAAGAGTTATTATTTATTATTATTATTTTTTCATAATTACACATCACATGTTGGTGATTTGTTTATGAAAAAAGTTAAACAAACACTAACTTGGTTGTGATATGTTCAGTCAGATGCTTTTTACATACCCGTGGGATCATGTAAACCCCTGATAGTATTCAGCAGCAACAACATGCAAAAATTCAGAATGTTCAGAAGGGAACAAATAATTTTTTACATTGTTGGAAAGTTGCTTATCTATTGCAAGTCAAATATTGAAATAGGCATAATGATGGGACACAAAAAAACATATGTTGTATCTTTAAACATCAGCATTGTTTAAAGAATTGTATTCTTTTTAAATGTTCTTCTCCCTGATCTTATTACTGCTTGTTATAGGAATACCCAAGTTTTGAGTGAATGTTGGATTTAGTTGGAATTTTGCATGTGGGTTCATTCAGCACTAACAGAGGTGTGGTATTCCCCATGTATCACTATACAGATTTGTAGCACACTCTAAAAGTAGAAAAATTAACTAGTAAAATCTGGTTAGAAGCTAACTGCTATTTATTTTCTTCCAAGTATTGGATACCCAATTAGCCGAGACAATGTTATAAATATTTATTGTTCTCTGATATCCCCAGTATGTTGTTCAAATAAAATGACCATTATTTGCAAACTCAAAAGTAAAAAAGAAAGTTCCTTCGATACAATGGATAGAAAATTTGCGAGCGGATTATTTTGGGCTGTGGTAGAAGGGACCTTGTGCACTCTTCTCCTATTGTCTTTTTCAATAAAACCAGCTTCTGCAGAAAGAAGTGACAGCTAGGTTTTATAGCTATGTGAAATCTTAGGAAGGTTCCTAATTGGCAGATTTTTCTCAGTACTATTTAGTATGAGGTATTTTTAGATTTATCTACATGGAAAAGAATATGGAAAGGGCTAGCTTTTTCACTTACAAACCTGATTATTTCACATCCAGTAAAAATCTGCTTGTATAAGTCAAACATAATTAAATTTTAACCTTCAGAACGTTTGTGAATTGCTCCTATCTAATTGAGGTAAACAATAACACATCTAGTACCCAGCTTTTCTCTAGCTCACTGCAGATTTAAATGTGAGAAGTATTCTTGAAAACTTATGTGAGAGAATTCTGACAGATGGAAATAATATTAACCATATCTCTCAAAAAATCTGTTTCATAACCTTTACAAACTTTACATTTGAGTTTTTAATTTTTATCCCTCCCTGCTTTTGACTGCAGACATTATATTGTCAGTATTTCAAAATGACAGCACTCAAAGGAGATGATTGTAATTATATTATTGGTAACTGCTAAATTCAGCGTATTTTTCTGTAATTTTTTATTGTTTAATTTTTATGGTTTATACACTATAAATCATAATTATAAGGTAATTATGAAAACTTTTCTTTTTATGCATCAGTAGTAATACATTTTGAAGTTCATTAATATTTACCCTTTAAATGAGAATTTATGACCAAATCTCCACTTATGAAGGTATGTTATGTTTAATCAGATGAAAGTTTTAACTACACTAGAGTCCCCCAAAGTGGTCAATATCTACTCCTGAGGGACAATGGGACTATTGTTCTTTTGATTATTATTTAAATGGTACTATTAATTAAAGTAATATTTATTAAATTATTTTTATGTAATATTTGTCTGGGGGATGAAGAATAGTCTGAATCATCATGAAAGGATCAATAAACTGAAGTGGAGATCCCTAGTCTAGTTATTTGAAATATCTCACAAAAATTGTTATGTAAACTGTACAAAATTGTTCTATTAAAATAAACTATCCAGTATCCACATGATTATTTTCATCATAAATTAGGAAAAAATGTCAGACTATGATATGCACTTGTTAAATTTAAAATTTTACTAATATGCTAGAATACATTATTATAATGTTATCAGACATGCTCAAACAGTAATCTTTTTTCATATATTGCTTTGTTCATTATATTTTATTGTGCATGGTTCTGTATTCAAAATAAACAAATGGACACTTGTTTTAAATTGATAAAGGATATTCATAGCAAGATTCAGCCCTTTTTCACTATAGTATAGAAATCTGGCAATGATGCAGTTAGTAGATTGATGAATTAGGAATATGCATACCCAGAGTTAAATCTTATTTGACCAATATTAAACTTGGGCACATACATCTTTTCTATCTAACCTACATAAGTTGGTTGGCATGAAGGAAAGCCACAAATATTGCCTTCAAACCACCACAAAAAAGACAGCTATCTAAAAATTAGAAAGTTTGTGCAATTTAATTCCTTGTGGGATGCTTGAAATAAACTGAGAATAGATTTATATATTTAATAGGAGAGAAAAAGTGATAGACTAACATACATTTATTAAATTGGAAAGCTTTACTGATTTGTTGGAATAAATTATTAAAATGCAAATATAGCACAATGAAGATAGTTAACACATTTACCTGTGAGCTCAGAAAATCAATGTGGTCTAATATTTGGTATGGTGTTTCTCAAACTTGGCAACTTTTAAGATGTATGGACTTCATCTCCCAGAATTGCCTAATTTTCAAACTTAGTTTATCTCAGAGTTCATTCTTAGATGTATCATGAGAAGAAAAATTAAAACTATACTTCTGTCAAAATATACCTTACAGTATTTAATGTTGCAAATACTTTACAGTATTCCTTGGCTTATGACCGGCTGTTTAACTACCAATTGAATTTGCAATTTCATGAGAGCTACTTACAACCTAGTTTCAAATTTCCGAACTTGTCCCTTGTTCCTAGTCATGTGATCACATTTTGGGCATTTACCAACACAATTTTTTTATTAAAAGTGATACCTGGATATCAAAGGGTAATAATCATAGCCTTCTAGACATATGTTTTGGTAGATACAAATTTCATAGCAAAGCAAAAGTCAAAATATACATCCAATGATCAAGCTCAAAACCAGAAAACATAATCTGCCCCATCATAATATGACATATTTTAAATAAAGAAAATTTTGGGATTCGCCTTTTTATATAATTTTCAATCTGCTTAAAATATCTTAAAAGTATCAACATGTTTATCCTTCTTGGTTCATATATAAATCCTGACATAATATTCATTTTGTAGCACTTGCAGTTCGATTTTTCAAATCTGTTATATTAATATTACTCAAGGCAATTTGAAATATTTACTTCTACAAAATATTTTTTCATGGAAAAATTATTTCAAGACAGTTAAAAGTATTAAAACAAAAAGTAAAACTCCTAGATAACTTTACTAGGGAAAAAAAAAAGAATTTACTCCATTTGAGTAATCTGAGAATTTTATCAAAGTGTCAGAGAGAGACACTGTGAAGATCAGTAGTTGCTTCCTTCTCAGTCAGATAAAATCCTCTCATACTGTGATGCCACAGTTATTCTCTCTAGTGATGTTATTAGATGCACAAAATTTGGTCATAAATGCACGCATTATTCAGAAAATGAATTTTTAATTACCATCATATTTGTGAACAATTACTAACTAAGATAGACACTAAGCAAGGAGTGAGTGTATTTACTGTATCAATAAATTTCTTAAACTTTTAACTTTCATATGATTATCAATAACATATATCATTGACATACAAAAACAATTTGTGTTGAATTACTCTTTATGCCCAGACTATTGATTGCCTGATAAGACAAACTAATGCCAATATAGAGGTAAATGTAGGAGGTGATAAAGGATAGTCTTGATTAATTTCATAAAACATTTTTGATAGGTATGGAAATAATTCTCTAAATCCCGGGTGATAGATTAAAATGGCATAGTATAACCCAATTAATGAACAAAGAAGGAAGTCTAAATTTGGCCAAATTATTTCAAAAATATAAGTGGTACGCAAAAGCCTTTTCTGCATCCAAAAGTAGCTGGCTGATTTATAAATGGTTCTCTGTAAGATTTAATATGTTTTTAAAAAAATCAACTATTTTCTGAGTTTTATATTTGTCATGTTTCTTTTTTCTTCTTTTCACTGTTTCTCTTGTAATGATTATTTGCCATTAAGTCAGGGTTGACTCTTAGCAATCAGATATATACAGCTTCACTGGGGTGATTTCTCTCTTCAAAAAGTGCATCCATTGCTGCTATAATTGAATTCATCTACCTTGCTTCTGATTTTCTTCTTTCTCTCTTTCTTTCCAGTATTCTTACTATTTTGGACTTCTCAAGAAAGCTGGGCTTCACATAATGAATCCAAAATATGATAATTTGAATCTGATTGAAATTCTTTTGTATAAGTAAGCTTTTTAAAAAAAATAATCAAGTTTTTTTCTCTAAATCCTAATTTGTCAGTGGCATAATAAAGGACACCATTAAAAACATTAATCTGCTTACTCCGTTAGAATTTGTATTTCATCTAGAGCAGGTCTGTCAAACTGGTGACCTGTGGCCACGCCCACCCCGGCTCCGCAAAGGCAAAAAACATCCCGATATGTCACAATATGGCCCGCAATGCGATCGGGTTTGACACCCCTGATCTAGAGAAATGAGAACTGATTTAATATAAATGTATGGAAGATTTAAGAATAATATAACCTGGAGCCCCTTAATAGCGGTATGGTAACTTAGAATTCAATATATTCACATTCATAAAAATTGCTTAATTTTAAGCAAAACAAAAGTCTCATCATATTTTGAAGATTTCAATGGGTATAATATAAGAAATATGTGAGAATTATATTGAAGATGTAGATCCTGATTTGGATAGATCTATTGTAAATTTAAATCAAATATTACATTTTCTCCAACTGTAGGCCAAAACCTTACAAAGATTCTTTTTCTGTGGGTGAAACTAGGACTCAATTTTGTCATAGAGCTGAAAAAGCAGGCTGACAAATTATCCTTTCAATGTATTATAATGTTTAGGCACATTTACACTATCTGAGTCCAGATAGGACTACGCCAGAGAAGCCAACAGTGCTGTTCTGTAGAAATCACAGAATGTTACGATCTTAGAATGTGGCTGAATATGCCTACTTAATATGAATAGAAGAGAGAATTTGATACAGAGCTGTCCATATTAGGAATGAATTCATGAGTTTATTTCATACCAAATAGATTTAAGAACAAATTAATATAAATTTCTAAATTCATTTATATCAAAATACATATTTATGAACAATTTAAAAGTGAATAGTCTTTCATATGTACTACAAGATTCAGAGAGGTATGAAATATGAATGCAGTTCAAATTAGACATTTATTTGGAAAATACGTATGTGGTTCAGTTTGTACTGTTGAACGTAACATTCTGAGTGTCCCTACAGATGCTACTGACAATACAGTTCAAATCTCTATAATCTTTCACCAGCAGCTATGGATCAAAGAGCATAAAAAACAAGATCAGAAGCAGCTGATGGCCAGTCAGCTAGTGGGGCATAGGTAGTGCCAAATAGCATCACTATGGATAAACTTCACTGAATTTGACTTTCTATTCATTGTTAGTTTTCTGTGCTGAGAATCTCATTTGCTAGACATCTTTCTGTTTTGTAAGGGCATTGTTATAGTGGCACAACTGTAGGAAATACCTTCCCTACAACATTTTAACAAATAATCCTAATCACATGCTTGGATAGTTTTAAAAATGTCCAAAAATAAAACAAGCAAAAAAATAAACATGTGAAGGTGGAAGAAGGAAACTTATATTTAATTTTCACATTCTAAATCAAATATTTAAAATCAATCAAATATTTCTTAACAATAGTTAAGAGTAGTTTTAATTACAAAATATTACACCAGATTTTGGTAGTGGTGGTACTGGTGGGTAGAAATTCTCCAACAAGAGACAATGAATCTCTTATTAGTTCTGAATATATCTAGTTGAATATATAGCTGAATGATAGGGATCTGCTCTTTGACTGACAGGGTTTTGCTGGTACCTATTTTATGCAGGAAGCAAAAAGTAGACATTCTTCTACTAATGAATAGATTTACATAAATCTCCCTCATTTTTACATCTTATCTTTAGGAAAAAGAACACAGAATAAAACAAGTAGGGAGAAAGAGATGATTCAAGAAGGTATTGATAACTGTCAATTTTATTTTAAAATTAGCATTAAAGCAAATTAATTAAGAAGGGGGGAACTTGCAAATTTATAAATGAAATATATGGATGGGGGGGGGGGGGAGGAAGAGGGAAAAAAAACCCCTTCCATACTCTTTTGCAATACTATCCTGGAAGATGAGAATTATGCCTTCTGGTTAGAACCAAAAATGTGAAAAAATTAAAAATAAAGGTTTGCTTTGTCACAAAGCAAGAATCTCCTATCACTTTTCAGCACCCACCCTATATGAAAAAAAGCTCCACATTTTCTCTTTCATATCCTAAGATGTTTGAAAATCAAAATTTATGCACAAAGCAAGCATTAACCTATATTCCTTCCCCCCCTTCCTCCTCAGTCCTTCAGTAACCTATGATTCCATGGGGAATGCATTTTTCTTTCACATTTTAAATCATTGTTTCAAAATTAAATTAGCATTTTTTTCTATCTAAGAAGGTAATTACATTTCTAGTGAAAGTGTATCTGGGCATAGAATATGAAAGAAAAAAGCAGGAACTCTACATATCCCTTTCAGCAAAATTCTGCACTATCACATTTTTCTTTTAGATAAAAAGGCATTCTGAGAAAGTGGTCAACCAATGCTAACTCTTTTGCTACTAAGGTTTGTTCTCCCCTTAACAGAGAAGCTTTGATTTGTTTGGTCACAAGGGACATTAATCTATTACAAAGGGATTTGCAATTACAGCAGGCAGTGCTCACTGCTCCAGTATGTCTGAATACTTAAACATTTCTGGAAATCTCTTGTTATAGTCCCAGAATACCAACACTGGTACTTTATACCAATATGCTCTACTAGATAAAAATAAACCAGATTGTCTCTAAAAGATGAGGTTTGGCTTATAGAAATGTATGATGTGTAGGAGGTTTTTCTGTCCACTGTGCAGATGTTTGCAATCAGTTGTGCTGTTCAGTATGTAAAATACAGTCTAATAACTGATTTACATCACTTTGTAAGACAACAGACAATTAAAATGTATAATTTCCCAGATAATATTTCAGGATCTTCAGAATTGAAGGAAGCATAGTATTGATGTTCTAAAAATTGGGGGGGGGGGGAGAGACTAAGGAAATATAACACTGTTTCCCCTATCACAAGAGATTTAGGGACCAGTTGTGTTGGTGTGAGTTTCATGGTTTTTGAAATATTGTTCTTCAAGGTAAGGGCCTTATGGAAAAATAATTTATGGCTGATTGTTGAAATCACCTGTTGCAAGTAATCAGATTAATAGCTGCTTCTGTTCCACCTGTTAACCCATTTGGGTCAGCTCAGTCAGTGTACTAGCTACCACTGTGTCATTCTGTGAGTGGAACAGCCTAATATGATCTCTATTTTACATGTTATGTCAGTCCAAAACAAGATTCCTTTTGACCTGCAATCAGTATTTTTCAGACAGATTACCCCACTCCTCTTGTATTAGGCAGGATCCTACTGTTCATTATGTTTCTGTTCCCTAGTAATGGTCCAAAAACTAATTCTGGAACTGGAAAAGTTTTCCAGTTACATAAATGGCATAAATATTTTGTGGATACTTGATATGGTATGTACTATCAATCCAGCCTGCACCCCCCACCCAAGAGCCACAAATAAAAACTAGCAAAACCTTAACCGGTTAGTGCCTGTTTTAGCCTGTTGTGGAAGGAGTTTGGGTAAAGAGAAAATTATGAAAGAAGCAAAATATACAGATGGTAGCGTGAAATAATAAAATGACCTTGAAGAAATATCCTGAGGAAAACTCTAACTGACCTGAGTTGGTATGTCCAGCATTGTCTCAAATTGGTGAAAATAAATTCTTAGCAACTCTCAAAATAAAAGTATTTATACAAAAGACATGCATAAAAACAGATATCAAAATGCTTTCTTATTTATTAATGTATTTATATCATTCATATAGATAATAGTCCAGGGTCCAATAAGATACTTTTTGATAGGGCAAGCAGAAACAATAGGAGAAAAGCAGTTCCACAAGTAGCCAAGCTCTATGCCAAGGAGATCTCAGCTCACTTGCTCTTCCAGGAGGACCCCCAAATTAGGGAATTGTCCCTATAAAAAGGTGGAGAATCACCACCTCCCATTCCCAACCACCTGAGCTGCTTCAGAGGGATACTATGATTGATGGTATAGAAAGCTGCCAATAGGTCAAGAAGGGCTAGATTAAGCCCGGCAGACATAATAAGTGCAATCAATGCTATCTCAGTTCTATAACCATGTCTGTAAAGGGTCTAATAACTCACTCACATATTGTCCAAATCTGTTGGGTTCGGTGATGAGCTCTTGAGTAGGGAGCACATTTTTACCTCTTTCAAAGCAGATGGAGCCACCCCTTCCCACAGAGAAGAATTTACCACTGCCTGGATGCTACCTCCTGAGAAAATTTAATTGGCATGATTTATGATGTAACTTTGACTAATTATTAATTGCATGACATTAATTAAACGAACCTGTATATTGGGAATACACATATTTTGTTCTTGTTTCTATCAGAAGCCCTTTACTTTTCTGGAGTAATCATTGTTATTTTTTATTATATTGGTTCATAAATTTGGGTCTAAATATGATTGCACTGATAACAAGGATATGTGCTTTTGCTTGTTTTATATCTCCTTAACTATAGGAGGATATTACTGGATGTGCATCAAATAGCTTTTAAAATACTGCTTTGGAAAATTTGTAGGTAGTTGTTCTCTTGGATATATTTTCCTGATGTTTCTATTCATTATGAAATTAGCCCCAGTCACTTTTCCTAACATACAGCTAAATCTGTAGTAGGGAATAACTCTTGGTTTTACTCATCAATCAGAGACCAATCCTCAGCAGTCTATACCAGGGGTGAGTTCTAACTTACCTCGCTGTCAGTTCGCTTCCTCCTGCACCGTGCAGTGCCAAAAAATAACCCCCCCACAAAAGCTGAAAACAAGATGGCGATGCATGTGCAGTGCCGGAATCTCGAAAAAATTCAAAAAAACAAAAAACAAAAAACAACCCCCCCAAAAAAAGATGGCGCCGTCCACGGAACAGCACCGATTGAACCGGATCCGTGACATCATCGTGATGTCACCAGCGGGTCGCTACCGGTTCGGGAAAACTGGTCCAAACTGGAAGGAACCCACCTCTGGTCTATACCAATCAGAAACCAGCTCAGCTAAGGGCAATCAGAAGTCAGGACACCTGGCTATATAGGTGAGACCCTGGTCAGTCCAGGATCAGTTGTTGATGGTCTGCACAGTAGATCACTTTCCCTCTGAAGATGTGAGCCACAGTTGCCAGTGAAATGTCAGGAAGTCTGTTCTCTAGACTATGTTCACTAAATGCTGAAGCTGACCACTGTCCAACTAATTTAAATGCAACCTAGTTAGAGTACCTCCTTTCCTTCTTATTTCTTTTACTTTTTTCTTGTCACCTCTATTTCTTTTCTTCTCTCTCTTATATTAGTCCAAATTACTTCTCAAAAATGGACCTGAGACTCTTGTTTCTTTATAATGCTTCATTTTTTATTTCTCAAAAGGGGTAAATATATCATTTTGCTAAGCCACTCTGAAAAGTTATGCTAAAAAATGTCAGGAGATTTATTATTAAATCTTGTTAATGGAAGCCTGACAAAATAGATTTAACTTTTCACATATTCAGGCTTATCGCTGCATTTGAACAGCATTGGACACTGCAAATATAATGGACTACAACATTATTATTGACTAGGATCAAGGTTGTTCAGGGATCATTTTCAGTATTTGCATTACAACAATACTGTACATTCAGAAAATATTGGGTCATAATATTATTATAGTATTATTTCTTCAAATTAACTCATTTTGAGGAAGCCAAATATACATTTTACCAACATTAAAAACAAAACTGGGTGATTTCCTTTAGAGTGCTTCTTCACAGTTAATTCAACTCAAGCATTTGTTATTGAGTCTGTTTCATCTAGATCAGCGGTTCTCAACCTGTGGATCGCGACCCCTTTGGGGGTCGAATGACCCTTTCACAGGGGTCGCCTAAGCACCGCCATGCCCTCTTTGTCACCTCATCGTGTGTGGGGAGGGGGCAGGGCAGGGATCGCGGCGGCGGGGCGGGAGTCACGGCATTAGGAATGTTGAGAACCACTGATCTAGATGCTATTAGTGCTTTTAAATTTCTATATCCAGGCATTATAACATGTTTCATGCTCTAGCATTGCGTAATGGAGTGCAAATAAGATTCCTCTGCTTCCACCACCCTGTCAGAGTAAGCAAAAAGCTAGCTTCTTATGGGTTCCGGGTTCAACCATTAGGCAACAACAGACAACAGTTTCTATGATCTGACTGAACATGTTTAGAAATAATAATAATATTAATAATATTAATGATAATTAATAATAATTCCTACAATTATCTTCCAAATCTATTTTAGAAAGAACACAGACAATAGGTTGAAAATGAAATAAAACCTTAATTATATAAATTATTCTGAATAAGACATAATTAAAAAGGCTACTACCAACCATAATACATTTACTGAAAATCTTTTACATGCCAGTGTAGAAACATGACTGTGCAAAGCATTCAAAGAAATTTACATTTCTGGAAGACGTGGGATGATAGCAATAGCACTTAGACTTAAATACCGCTTCACAGTGCTTTCAGACCTCTCTAAGCGGTTTACAGAGTCAGCATATTGCCCCCAACAATCTGGGTCCTCATTTTACCCACCTCGGAAGCATGGAAGGCTGAGTCAATCTTGAGCCTGGTGAGATTCGATCTGCTGGAAGCCGGTGATCAGCAGAAGTAGCCAGTAGTACTGCTCTAACCACTGCGCCACCGCGGATCTTATGCAATTATTTCATTAGACTTAAATTTCTTACTTATTTTCCTTCAAAACTCACCTATATCTCAACAAGATGCTAAATCCATTTGTGTCAGTTACAAGACAGATTGGTATTAGAACTAGGACAATTAACTATCAGTGCAAAAAGAGAACAAAACAAAAATTCTGCTAGTTTTGCAGAGTATATGCCTTCAAGACTAATTAGAAATTCTTTATTAAAAGCTTCTCTACTGTGTCCTTAAGGGAAATTTATAACTGCTATTAATGAACACTGCTAGCTTTGGAAACTGCCCACATAATTATAGTGCTGAGTTCATCATAACCATTTAAAGAATCATTGAGGTGGTAGATTGTAGAAATTCACAAAATTAGCAGTTAGGAAAAGAAAAAAAATGCTCCTTGAAAGAAAGCTGTTTTTGTACCGTATATGTATATGAAAATTTAAAATCCTATTTTGCAAGTATCATAATGTTGGTTATTGTGCTGATAAAAACACATGCTTACTGTAGATAAAAATATATTGAATATATTCCATTTTCTTATGTTCTTCTATGTCAACTTGTCCATCAAAGCTTGTGATTCTTTTAATCATGATCCCATAGTACATTGAGTACAATTTATGTAATTTAAAAAGCAATCTATATATGAAATCACACTGAATGAAATTAGCCTTGTTCTTGGATAAATTGTATAAGATTGCAATCTAAATCACATTAATTACACATAATTCAAAGTGAAGAGCTATACCAAAATGAGTGCCAAGAAATGAATCAACAAAATAACTTGATCCAATTTCTGTTTGAAAACTTAAATATTCAGTCCATATTATGGAAGTTAAAAAGTAGACACCAATTTGTAGAACAGTAATCTCATCTCAAGACAGTTTTCTGTCCCAGAAAAATGCTACTGTTTCTGTCATATATACTAGACAGAAGAGTTGAACTGGGATCTAATAGAAAGCTTGCTGCCTGCAAGGGTATAAATATAGATAATATGGAATTGTTTATGCATAAGAATATTTATTGTGATGTTGCTACAATTCTCACAATACAGCTTCTCCGTGAGAATGCATCTGTTTAGTAAACTTTCAGTTCTTTATGAAATGTGTTCCTATATTTGGTGGCTGCTGTTTCTCCCTGCTTTTTTCTTCACTCTGTCCATGATCCAGTATGGCTAAAAGCATAATGAACTGGAAACCTGTACTCCCAAAAATCATCTAATTGCTTATACCAATAATAAAAAATCGAAAAGAAGATTACTAAAGTTATGTTCATGGAACTCTCTCAGTCTAGATTACAGTCTGTTCCTGAGGGATCCCTGATGCTCTCTGAGCTTGGTTGATGTCTTGCAGATGTTCCATTTCCCAAACAATGTAACATCATCAGTGCTAGTGATGATGCAGTGACACTAGCACTGATGAGGTTACTATTTTGGGCAATGAAATGTTTGCAAGAAAACAACCAAGCCCAGAGAGCATAAGGATGCTTTATTTCAACTCTGGGTTACAGATATTCTCCTTTATTAGCCTATTCCTGTTTAGAACTGTTTACAAATGCCTGACCAAGGTTATAAATTGCTACTCTTGAAAAAATCAGTTCAACATTCAGGAACTAGATAACAACAGGTGCTTCACATGATTTGATACTTCTAGGTAAGAAAGACGTTCCCAGCAAGAGAGAAGTCAAACATACACCAAAAATATGCAGAACACACAAATCAAGTGACATATAAATATCAGCTCCAAGATTTAAAACTGAAGCCTTTTCTTCTTTTCTTTTAAAGGAATGGACTTTGGATGGTTCTTTTCCCAACCTGAGACAAGGAGGCACTTACTCAAAGTTGATATAATAATTCTGTCTTGATGGATTAGCATGTGCCTAGGCCCTAGGGAAACTAATACATGTAGTTAATGTGTGATCTTAATGTGTCATCTTAATTGTGAATCACTGTTTCTCTGTAACTTAAAGACAGATCATATGAAAGAAAAAAATGGGTTTGGGATCGGGGGGAAAACACACATTTATGGAAGAACCAGCAAAAGTTACAGTTAAATGAGAAAATAGTAAAAGCAATAAAAATTAGACACATATACATTTTCTTAGCTAAAGATACCAAGGAGAAAGAAAAGGCAATGTGTGTAAAGGGTTCAGAAAAAACAGACAGAAGAAAAAATACAAATATTACAATATTACCTCCTATATAATATAGAAAATGCAGTAGAGCATAACATTGGTCAGTGAAAAATCATAGGATATCAGGCAGAAGCTTCCTTGGAAAACATGTCATTAACTCAGAGGGTGCACCAATCTGTTTGCTCCAGTGAAGCTTCATGTTCAGTACTGGAAAGTAGAAATCATGTTACTGCTTGTTATTCTTAAAAAAAAATCTTCAGTGTTTTCCTCAAGGTATCTAAGGGCTGATTTTACAGGCCAGTTAAAAATGCAGATACAGTGGATAGGATGCATAGTACATGATACAATAACAGTAGCCTGATTACATTAGGTAAAATATTACATCTGTAATAATATTTCATGAAGATAAACTGACACATTACAGAAACTCGTTCTTCAAGACTAAAAGGAGTGTTTTGCAAATCCACAATTTCATGGGTTTTTCAACTTATTTCAAAGTTTCAATTATGACAATATAATTTTTTTGCAGCAAAAGTATGGGATGAAGAATTGAAATCCATGCATCTTAAATTTGCAAGCTTGAGAAACATTGTTCTAATCTATTCACAACTTTTGAAAACCAGCATCGATACGAATTCCCCTAAAAATTTACTTGCAAAATAATACAGCCTTTCATAAAACATGATTGCCCAGTCTTTGTATTAGTGAACTTTTCAAAAGGGGGAAATGAATCTATTCTGGGAGTGACTGAACTCTCAAAATAATAGCATGAGAAGTGTTTTTATAGCTATCTTTCCTACTTGATACATATTTCATTTTTTATTGTCTTGTTTAAAGACTGTGCCTTGGGAAATTCTTGCTTAGATTATCACAATGAATTGTATATAAGTCTATCTTTGAGCATGGTCTGGAATCTTTGTTTCCCAGCTCAATTTCACATTTTATTAAATCATAAAGCTGTTTATAGCTTGGCATGGAAGTATTGAAATGACATTATCTTTCTGAATGTTTTTTACCCATGGCAAAGGATCCATGCCATTATCTCCACAGATAAAAATTTAAACCTAGCAAGAAAAGTATGGAGTGATTCCTTTATTCATAAATGATGAGTGTGATGAATGGCAAAGAGGTTATGAAAAGGCCTGAAAAACTGAGGAAAAATAGAGAGAAAGAGTCAGACAGACGAAATGGACCCCCTCTCCAATCACTTGTTTCTAGGAGTAAATATAAATTCAGAAGACACTCTATATTGGTCTAAATGGAACTGATTCTTGGCTTGAATAAAAATAATTACATGCAAGAAGTGCATGCAGATCAAATCAAAATGAATTAGTTATTCAACTGTTTCTATTTGAAAGACACGGAGCATCATTACAATAAAAATTTATGGATAGTTGAACATTATTGAACATTATTGAACATTAGAGATATGGACTCTTAAATATCTACTATTTCTGGATCTGATCCTAGTTGCTACTGTATTACATACACAGTAACCTTTATCCATGATTTGTCGTAATCCATGATTTGTTATAATAGTAACATTGAGATTCAGCTCCTACAGAAATAATATTATTAGTAGCTATTGTTGTCTGTCCATAAAGGTTGCTCAGTAAGAGAGACTTCTAGGCATTATTTTATTTATTTTATTTAGTATATGGCATCTACAGAGGTCATGCAATGATGTTTTAAATAAAACATGCGCACGCGCGCACGCACACACACACACACACATTAATATACTGATGTTTATTTAAATTTACATTTGCTGATGTTTATACTATATATTATAGTATGTGGATAATACAATATATGAGATACTCTAAAATATTACATTATGATAAAACCATGATAAAATCATATTATGGTGCAATAAATCACAATAGAATAGATGTTATAATCCAATATCTAAGGAAGCTAACCATGCAACTGCAATGAGATCATTCTAGGTGCCTTGAAATTTCCTAAGGAAACATTTTTGAACTCTATGTTTTTGGGGAAGGGGAATTCTTACTAAGGACCTCAGCACACTAAGCCAATATTATAAGTCAAGTCTATGTCCAAATCCAAATGAAAGTGAAGTATGCATTTTCCATCTAAGCAATCACATGGCAAAGAAAGAATTAAACAGAGTTTTTTTGTGGAAAAAGCACAACTGCCATCCAAAATATCTTGGAATAATCCTTGACTGACCCCTTACATTTGGAAAACACCTTGAAGTAACCAGACAAAAATTGAAAACAAGAAACAACTTGATTAGGAAAATGTCAGGAACAGATTGGGAGCAAAAACAAAAACATTGCAGATAGTGGCACAATCATTAGTATATTTTGTCACTGAATACTGCACACCTGTATGAGAGAGAAGTTTTCATACCAATGTAAAGTTAACACCAAAAAGATTGATGTTCACCTTAATGACACCTTCCATGATATCTGGAACCCTAAATCTATACTGATTTCATGACCCCATGTTCTCTCTAATATTGCCCCTCCTGATCTCAGATGACAACAGACAGTTTGAGAGTGGAATAAGATAAACAGGCCATTGATTCCTAGACATGATCACTATACCATGAAGCAATATTGTTACCTTTTTTTCTTATAAACAGCCATCATGGATTTAAATATAGTTGACTGATTATGTACATCAACTATCAATTTGGTGTTGATTCATAATAACCACATAGTTACGTATTTTTCCATGATAACTAGCTTAAGCCTTCTTATTGCCTATTTTTTGAGTTTACACACTAAAAAAGCCATTTTAGGGATGATGACCAGGCCTCAAGTGTCAATAATGATGTGATATAATCTTGAAATCACCTGCACAATGTGTGGGTAGCCATGCTATCAAATTTATATTCATGCAACATAGCAGGACCCCATGTTTGCTGTAATCCAGCTAAATCTGGACATTAAAATCTTGTCCATTCTTTATGTGTTGGAATGCTCTAACTTGTGCCTGCCCTTTAGACTGTTTATAATACTTGTGAAATTATCTTTCCCCTCTTTCCTATTTTCTGAACAGTTGAGGATTATGTGCTGTAACAGTGCTAATAAGGAAAGGTATTTATCTCATAATAGTTCTGCTACAAAAATTGTTCCAATTCATGATCAGTTGCTCAGAATAATCTAACAGTAATAAATACATTTGTCTTACTCTTCCAATTGCATAACACAATTGCATATGTTTTTAGGATGTAGTGTGAATAACACATTACCCTAGCTATTCCACACAAACTCACAAGAGTACATAATATAAATGAGTTATAAAAATGTCAGTCAATCAATCGATTAACCATCATTATCAGTCTTTGTTTAAGTTGGGTTTATAGATTTCTTTATCCAATAAGTGTAACTAAGGTTAAACAATAGAGATTGTCCCCAAATCAATTATTAAGCTTCACGACTGAGCCTAGGTCTCTCTAGTTCATTCTATCCACGGCTAACCTCATTAACTGTAATTTAGTCAATGTTCACTGAAAAAAATATCTGTTTCAATAAATGCTGTAATTTATATTATATGAACAATTAAATATTAGATTCCCTTTGTAAATATAGAAAGATTTGTTCTAGATATTAAGAAAGATAAAGTATTTAAAAGTAAATTAAGAAAAATGTTGTCATAAGTTATATAGATTTCAATTATTTTGTTCTAAATTAACAATGAAAACATAGCTTTCAAAGCATCCTGAGGAAATTTTGCATTATTTAGTCTTTTTCCATATTCAATCTTTGATTCAACTGATTAATTCTAAGGATGGATAGGACCTAAATGTATGTGTACATGCATAGAAAATATTAGTTAAAGCACTATCCTATATGTGCCTATCCATAAGATAGCATCATTAAGCTTGTTTTTTTAATCAACTGACATATCACTTCTCATAAAAAGCTGGAGGGATGAAGTTACATCACTATTGTTCAAAGGCTAAATTCTGCTGCTCTTGAGAAACTATTCTTAATTAATCATAAATTGAGATTTGCATTTCAAAAAAAGGTAATAGCAATTGTTGAAATGCAAAAGGGGCAAATTGATATTTTGATGAAAAATAAAAGGGATGATGTAAGAAGTTGACGGGAAAAGGGAATTATGCTTCATATATATATAACATTTCTAGAACCTGTGCTTTATGGAGATTGATTTCCCAAAGAGCGAATTAACAAGATGTTAAGTAATCACAATCTTTAATTTATGCTACTCTGCAATTTATTTCCCCCCAGAAGCCTGCAGTTTTCATTATATTTAGGCTTGATAATATTATTTTATAATAAAAACTACATAGTTATATAAAAAATAATACATCTTCTTGAGAAGCACTTCCAATCTAACAGAGGATCTTGTCCTGAATAATGTTAGATCAGGATTTAAAATCTGTTTTTCTTTTTTGTTGTTTTAATCAAATGACACAAAGCAGACAATACTTAGAAAAAACCACCATGTTTGGCAAGATTGAAGGAAATAGAAGACAATGAAGAAGTTGGGTAGTTTAGATTAGGGACATCAGTGGAATATCCTTGAAGTGGCTAAGTTTATCATGAAGAATAGAACTAAACGGAGGGCATTTGTCTAAAGAGTCACAAGGAATCACACCCAAATTGATATCTAACTAGCTATTAAATTTTAAATTCTCCATTCAGACATAGTTCAGTTTAATGATAGCTTAAAGTAGGATTGTTTGTAAAATGGTGCGCGCGTGCACACACACACACACACACACACAGAACTGTTTGTAAAATGGTGCGCGCGTGCACACACACCCACACACACACACACACACACACACACAGCATTTGGAATGAACATGAAAAATAATGATTGTTAAGCTAGTAAAGACTGAAATTGCTGGTTGGAAAAAGTGTTCATCCTATTAAAACTGGAAGAAGTTTCCTGGGACATAACCTAAAATTTAGTTCTGTCAACTTGTACACTAAGATCAAGAACACTTTGTTTAATTGCTCTCTTCAGACTCATCATTGTTAGTGCTCATGCTTAGAAGCATCAGAAAGAAAAATCACTAGTAATAATTTTCTTCCATGCAGAATTACATGTATTTATAAGAATGAATTTGGCCAATGAATCCTTTCCAAACTTTAGTTTCAATTAAGCTTAGGCAATATATTCTTATGTAGCTGGCTATTGAAAGAGATCCTAGTTCAAGTCTCAGAAAAATGTTACAGATAAACTGAGGGGCATGGATTCCTATAAATTTGAACTGAACTTACCTTTAAAGACTTTATGTCTTTTTGAGAGCAGTGTTGTGCACCATAAAACAAAAGTGAAATCACTTTATAGCTGTGAACAGTTTAACTGCTGCTGGGACAAAATTGTTGCTTTTATAACTTACATATCTAATTATCACACTGTCGCTTCCCTGTTTAACAATAAACTTTTTGCTGTAGATGATGAATAAAATGTGGTATGTAAATATGTAAGCCACAGTTTATTTTATTTGAGTTCCATTAATTTGACATTTATGTTAGCAAATGGAGAATCATTTTGCAAATAGGACATCTTTGTTTTTGCATAGTTTTGCATAGAAAACTGTACATTTTCCAATGGCAGAAATTCAAGTCAAATAACTTTATTCTGGTCATTAACCAGAAGAAAGAATTGAAGAATAGAGAAAATGTTCAAATATCCAGATAATTAAAAAGAAAAAGAAAAAAAGAGTGATACATAGAAAAATATGCTAAAAGTATTCATTCTTATTAGTTAAAACTAATCTAAAATATAGAATTATAGAGCCTCTGACAAATCTGAGAAAGATACAATACAGTAGCTGATATTAAAAAATGGCCAGTGGGTAATGCTGAGTGTTTCCTACTCAAACAAGTACAATTGCTCTTAATTATTTTTTGTTTAATTTTGTATGCCACCACATAGAAACTGGCAATCTTATATATTATTTAAGAATTAATATCATAAAATAAGAAATGCTTGTACTGCTGGTCATTATATCTTGTTTTATTAGTCAGGAGTTGGGTAACTAAAGTATTTTGGGATGCTGTGTAAAATTAGTGGTACAAAAGAACATGTTCAATAGTTCTACTTGTCCTGAGTCACAAGGGCATACTTGAAAAGGGTATCATAGCCCAGAGATTAGTTAAGTGGGGGTAAGAGTTCTAAGATTGTGAGCTTGTTATAAATGGCTTATTTCCACCCACTTTGAAACTTATCTTCTAATACTCATGGTCAGTGGTGGTATTCAAATTTTTACCCTACCGGTTCTGTGGGCGTGGCTTGGTGGTTGGGTCATGTGACTGAGGGGCGGCACCTTGCTGTGAGTGACATCTAGTTGGCCATGCCCACTCAGTCACATGACCCCCACCAAGCCACGCCCTTCCCTACCGGTTCTGTGGGCGTGGCTTGGTGGGCAGGTCATGTGACTGAGGTGTGGCACCTTGCTGTGAGTGACATCTAGTTGGCCATGCCCACTCAGTCACATGACCCCCACCAAGCCACGCCCACAGAACCCGGTAGGAAAAAATTTGAATTAATGCTATATTTTTCCTTAACATTACCCATTCCCTGAGGCCCCAGAGCCTCTGCCCGCTTGCCACCTGCTCTCCCTTAAGCGTGACGCATCACCCTGTTTCCCCTCCTTCAGAGGCCCTGGTCCTTAATCTCTCCGCTTCCTCCCCCATGACCGCCTTTTTCTTTGTCCCGTGGCCGCAATCTTACCTTCCTCCCGTGGGTGGCTGGCTGCCAGGGAAGGCAAGCCAGGGCTGAGCTGTCGCCTCTGCGCTCCCTGCCAGCCTGCATCTCGCCTCCCTTGTCACAAGATGCCTGCAGCCTCTGAGGCAAGTCCCTCCGGCGCAGCGGCAGCAGGCAATGGGGTGCATGTGCGCAGCTGGCGCATAGAACAGGGCGGCGGCGGTGCATTCGAGAAGCAGAGCTGGAGGTCGGTAATTTTCGCTGCAAGAAGCCTGCAGCCGTGGCGTCTTTTTTTGGGACTCCGGCTGGACTCCAGCCACACTGAAAAAAAGACACAGCAGCTGCAGGCATCTCGCGACAAGGAGGGCGAGATGCGGGCTGGTGGGGAGGCTAGCAGTGATGGCTCAGCCCTGGCTTGCCTTCCCTGGCAGCCAGCCACAGGAGGAAGTAACTTAGGTCATGGCCGTGGGACCAAGAAAGAGGCGGTTGTGGGGGAGGAAGTGGGGAGATTAAGGGCTGGGGCCTCTGAAGGAAGGGAAACAGGGTGATGTATCGCGTTTAAGGGAGAGCGGGTGGCAAGCAGGCAGTGGCTCCAGGGCAAGGCCGGAGCTGGGGAATGGCGCATTCCCTGACCCGGCCAAGTTGGGCAGCGGCTCCGGGGCCTTGGGGAATGGCGCATTGCTGGGGCCCCAGCCCCAAGGCGAAGGACGAGCGGGCGGCATGCATTGCTTACCTTTGGTGAGCTGAGCTGAGCTGAGCTGAGTGGGCATTGGCGAGGCGACTAGCGAGGCGATTAGCTGGGCCATGTGGCAAGGGAACATATATAGGGTGGGGGTGGGCAGGGCGAGTGCCGAGTGGCCGGAAGGGACGAGCGTCAAGCGGGCAGGTGGGGCAAGTGGCGACCGGGTGACCGGGCAGGTGGGGGCGGGGCCAGCCAGAGGTCGTTAGCGGTTCGGCGAACCAGGTCAAATTTTCCCTACCGGTTCGCCTGAACTGGTGCAAACCGGCTGAATGCCACCTCTGCTCATGTACTAAGCTTTTAGGGAGAAACATCAGCTTCATCTAGTAAGAATAGCATAGCTTGCCATATTCTGGTCTCCACACACCATATATGAACAGCGTTTGAGAAATACATCCATGTTGTATTTGGTGTTGGAATGAGACAAGTTTTAACAGATTGTGAGAGAGCTTCATATTAAAGTATGTGTCAAAACTTGCTCTCTCTCTTTTCTTCATAGGCATATTCAAAGAGGACTAAGAATTTTTGAACATAGGGTTAACATAATTTCAGAATAAAACTATTCTGCAAAAGGGCTATTTCAGGGCAGCACTATTCGAGATAATTAAACAAACATGTTCAAAAGAAGCCTCAAAAGTGGCTGGTGAATGTGATGCAAAGTAAGAACATGTGAGAAAGATCTGATAAATTTTACTGGCAAAATCTAAAATCCAAATCCCACTGAGATACTGCAGGATTATTTGAAATGAACTGCCCATGTAAGAAACCTCTCAAACATCACAAAACTGGGGAAAAAAAACCTATCTGGAAAAAATGGGAAATATTTCCTCCCATCAATGTTAGACACTGGTAAATATTTGTAAAATGCCTCCTGGAGGTTATTTCTGCCAAAATAGTATGTATTAGAGCCAATTACTTTTTCCACCTAAAAAATAGCATATCAATTATTCTTTTTGTTGAATAAATCAGTGCAAAGTCAATTTTTCATAGTATTTATTCAATTACATCATATTTATCTTTATCTACAATACTTTTTTTATAAATGCCTGTTTTGAGGGTGAAGGTTCGTTCTCAGAGGGAACAGGATGGCTACAAATGTTTCATTACCAGGCTAAGTAACATCTTCAGCAGAGTTTAGGGGATGTCAGTGTTCTTCTGTTTATAAGGGCTTCAGGTGTGGGTGTGTCAAGTGAGGGTTTTGTAATGGGTCTTGTGATGGGTCAGGTGAGAGTAATCAGTGAGTCTTGTGATGGGGAAGTTACATCAGGTGAGGATCATTGGAAGGTGAACTGCTGGTGGGGGGGCTTGTGTGGGTTGGTTGAGGGTCGGTGCTGTCTCTGGTTGGCTGTGCAGTTGATTTGGATTCTGAGGGGTTCATAGGCTGGTTGTAGATCAGTGTGTCTGTTGATGGAATTGCTTGTGGAGTCCCAGGCTTTAATGAACTCATGAGCGTTGTTGTGGGTGGTAGTGTGGCCATTGATTTTTGTGTTGCTCTAATCAAACTGATGCTGTTTGGTATTGGTGTGGGTCAGCGGTGGGTTGCTCCCGGTTCGGCCTGGTTCTAAGAACCGGTAGCGCCAGCGACGGGAGGCTCCGCCCACCCACCCGGGACGCTTCTACGCATGTGCAGAAGCATCGCGTGCACAAGCGCGCACGCAAACCAGTAGTAAAGGGTTTTGGAACCCACTACTGGTGTGGGTAGAGATAAAGAATTTGGGATCATGGCTTTTGACTGCCAACCAGTGTTTGTGGATCTTGGTTTTTAATTATGTGATGTTTGTCCCATATAGAATTGGTTGCAATGGTTGCAGTTGATTTTGTAGATTACATTGTTTCTTTCATCCTTCTGCTTCTTGTCTTTGGCTCTGAATAATTCCTGGTGGAGCATGGCTGTGGGTTTGTGGGCTATTGCTATTCCTAGGGGTTGGAGAATTATGGCACCCTTTTTAAAACAAAAAATGGCACTCATTTTTAACAAAAAATGCCTGTTTTGTTAATTCTTATACAAATCCAAAAACCTGTGGTCCTGTATTTAAAGGTCTAATCTGCAACTCTTTCAAAAGAATGGTAAACTGGGGTTTATAAGAACCTAACCACAGTTGGGTTCAGAATGTTCTGGGCACCCCATTATGTGGTCAAAGAAGGTAAGAGGTATCTGGTGTCTCTTATACTTCAAGCCAAAATGCTAATGGAGAACAATGTTGAATGATTAAATAAGATGCCTGCTTGCATCAGCATACAAAAAGAGGAGGACATTATCCAGTTCCTGGAGGTGCCATCCACAGTTTGATGAAATATTATGTACTTTAAGAATAGTTTAGGAATCTTAATGCTGCAGTTAGAGGAACATGAAGAGGAAGTCAGTTTATCTTTGTAGTAGCTGCTATTGTTATATTTTTATAACACATTTCTTTAAATATTTGGTCAACTTAAGGTGGTGAATGTACCTAATTCTCCTGCCCCTATTTTCCCCATGATAGCAATTTGAGAGTGGGTTGGACTAGATTAGAATAAAACAAGATGTTCTTTTAAATGTATTGGGAAATATCTATTAAAATATACCATTACAAATTCAACCAGAGTTAATTGTTTGAACTGCTGACAGTTGTTCTCTGTAAGCAAAGTGGTACATAGAAATTTGTCTTGCAACATTGCACACTGACAACAGAATGCCAAAGACAATTGTTTTTAAGTAGACATGAGTAGGATTTGATCAATATATAAACATTCTCTAACTGAAGTTTAAATGTACTGTGAATTGCAGTGTAAACTTGTTAAATAGATGCCTATAGCTATCTGTCCTACTAAGTAATTCAGGCTATTGGGTTTATAATCAGACACACTTTAATATGCTTAAATTTTGTTGAAGTAAATTCATGTAGAATTACTTTCCTTGACATTTTATATGTAGACAGAATAACAGAATAACAGAGTTGGAAGGAACCTAGGTCTTCTAGTCCAACCCACTGCTCAAGCAGGAAACCCTATATTATTCTGGACAAATAGCTCTCCAATCTCTTCTTAAAAACCTCCAGTGATGGAGCACCCACAACTTCTAGAGACAATTAAGCATTCCACTAGTTAATTGTCCTTACTGTCAGGAAATTTCTAGGTTTCTTAGTTCAAGGTTGCTTCTCTCATTGATTAGTTTCCATCCACTGCTTCTTATCCTGCCTTCTAGTGCTTTGGAAAATAGTTGGACCGCCTCTTCTTTGTGGCAGCCCCTCAAATATTGGCATACTGTTATTTTAATGTTTTGGCCTCCAGCCTCCTAATTATTTTTGTGCTCTTTGTACTCTTTCCAGAGTCTCAACATCTTTATTATTGTGGCAACCAAAACTGGATGCAATATTTGAAGTGTGGTCTTACCAACACCTTATAAAATGGTACTAACACTTCTCATGATCTTGATTCTATCCCTCTGTTAATGCAGCCTAGGATTGCATTGGCTTTTTGGCAGCTGCAGCACACTGCTGGCTCATATTAAGTGATTGTCCACTAGGACTCCAAGATTCCTGTGGCAGCTACTGTTATTGAGCCAGGTTCCACCTATTCTTACCTATACATTTGATTTTTCTTGCCTACAAGAATTTCATCTTGTTAGATAGAGCCCAGTGTTCAAGTTTGTCAAGATCCTTCTGGATCTTGAGCCTATCTTCTGGAATGTTGGCTATTCCTTCAGCTTGGTGTTGTCTGAAAATTTAATGAGTTCCCCTTCTATTCCCTTGTCTAAATTCTTTATGAAGATATTGAAGAGTATTTTGGGTACCCCACTGCTTCCTTCCTTCCAGGTAGATGTAGTTCCATTAAGGACTATACATTGAGTGCAGTTTGTCAGCCAGTTATGAATCCATCTGGTGGTGATGCTCTCTATCCCACATTTTTCTAACTTACTAAGAAGTAGGCTTACTAAGAAGTGGTCTACTTAAATTAGACTATATAAGTACTAGAGTATTTATTTTGACAGGCCTTTGCTATCTAGATTTTATAATTGTAAGACTATGTCAAATACATGTAAAGAAGAGAGAGATGAGTTGAATATACATCTCATTCACCATTACAGAAATTATTATTGCAATGTGAATTACAGCTCTTCTGCTAAAATTATTATGACAATTGTCAAGTGTTTCTGCTCTCAGCATGGAACAAGAATTAGGAGTTTCCTAATGATTGAAGAGTTTTTTTTTTTAAAAAAAGGATGTATGAAAATACATTAAGAAATAGTGTTTATAATGTTATCCTTGTTTAATAACAATTCCTTTTTTTAAATTCCCTTCTCACTTTTATGGGTGATATGGATGTGTTACTCAATTTTGGGAGTTTAAGAATTCTGCACAATCTTGGCTGTTCCTAGCACTGCACTATGGACAAAGAACTTCATTAATGTTCCTGGGTTCTGTTAGAGCCATTGTCCAAAAAGGTAGGAGTGACAATCCTGAATGTTCCTACTACCGCTGGGACCAATTTGGTCTTTATTTTCCACTTTTTCTTGAATTCTTCCTTTAGTTCTTGGTGCGTCTCCAGCTTTTCATACTTCTTCTTCCTGATATTGCTGTCACTTGGCACCTCTACTCCTCTTTCTACACTACTATATTCTGATCCTTGTTTATTACTACAATGTCTGATTGATTGGCTAATATATGCATTTCTGTCTGGATCTGGAAGTTCTATAGGATCTTAGCCCTGTTATTCTCTATGACCTATGGAATCTTCTATCTGGACTTGGGAGGATCTAGCCACACACTGCAGATATTCTCCTACACAATGCCAGTACTTGGTTGTGCCATTCAGTGTATGTGGTTTCTGTTTGTTCCTCCATCTATCTCTCCCTTCCTTTCCCTTCCCTTCCCAGAAGATAGGTAAAGAGCTGTTGGTGGGTGGGGGAGGGAGCGAGGGTTTCCATAAGTGGCTGGGAAACATGAGGAACATTGAAAATAAAGAATATGTGACCACAATTAGCAGCCCTGTTGAAGCAGCTACAACTTCCCCAAATTTCCAAAGTATTAGGTTCTAGCATCCTGTAAATTAGTCTATTTGAGGTATCTTTGTTGACAAAGTTTTGCCTCATTATGAACCATTTCACCCAGTTAAAGTTTACACAGACACAAGCATTTTAATAGTGTATATAATAATAAACATCTAAGTTGCCAAATAATCTATGCTCATATCAGAGAATTTCAGAGGATATTTATTTTGAAAGTTGGCTGAAGACAGGTTTCTAAAAAATAAGGCAAAATTGCATGTATGGCTTTTTGCAACAAACCACCAAAACTACTTTTTACAACAGGGGTGTCAAACTCAATTTCATTGAGGGCCAGATCAGCATTGTAGTTGTCCTCCAGGGGCTGGGGGGGGGAGGAAGGGCATGGTCGGGGCAGCTGACTGGGCATGGCCCGGAGGGCATAGCCAGCATCACATCACTCACATGGGTGGTGCCCGTGAGGACTGGGCAGGGTTGAGGAAGGAATCCAAGGGTCTCTGGTGGGTGGGATGGGGGGGGAGGCTCATCCTGTGGGATGAGGTAAGGTGAAGCAGGGGGTGGGGCAGATACAGCCAGAAACCCTTGGCCACCCCGTGCTTGCCACCTTTTGTGTGCAGGGGGGATGGTTTCTGGCTGTAACTGCAGCCTACCGGCCCCTTAGCTGGCACATACTGCGGCTCTGGAGCCCACTGCCACCACCCGGCTGGCTGTCCATGTGGACCGCTGAACACGCTTACTCCGTCCCACTGTCTGTTTTGGCTTGCGGTTGGAGAGCAGGTCGCCACTGGTCATCTCCTCGGCCGTCTTGTGGGTCTTGCCCTTGGCCTGCATGTGGAGTGTGTTCCCCTAGCATACTCAATGCACTTTGGCCCTGCTGAGCAAGGAAAACCAGATCCCCATCGGCGCCATGGCCACCTAGGCTCAGCAGAGATGGGGGGAGGCACATGATCCTGGATGGGCCTCGGTGGCCATGGCGCCAATGGGGATCCGGCTTTCCCTGCTCGCAGTGGCCGTCTTTTGCCTGCTGGGCCTGGGCATGCTCTACCACCTCTATTTGGACGTTCTAGCTGGCTGCTTCGCCTCCTTCGTGCTGGGTGTGCGTGGTGCTCCGGGCGGTGACGGCAGCGGCCTAATGGACCTGCGCAAGCTGCTGGCAGCCTCGGTGGTGGCAGCAGCCCACAGCAGTGCCAAGGTGTGTCGGTGCATGAGGGGAACGCGATCCATGCACAGGCCAAGGGCAAGACCCATGAGGGGGCTGAGGAGATGACCAGTGGCAATCTGCTCTACAACTGTAAGCAAAAACAGATGGGGCGTGCCTGCTGGGATGGCGTGGGCCGGGCCTGTGTGTGCATGTGCCTGCTGCCTCCTGCACATATGCGTGCCTGCCAGGATGGGATTGGCTGGGCCAAAGCGAGGGGACCACCCCTTACTGTTTCCAGGAGAGCCCCACGGGCCGGATCCAGTCCGTGGGCCTTGAGTTTGACATCCCTGTTTTACAACTATAGGTAGGTAGATAAGGAATTAAAAATACCAATCTAACTATTAAGAAGACAGAAGGCATTTAAAGAAATTTATCTCTCATTTTTCTTCAGAAATTCACTTTCATGGAACAGACTGAAAACAATTATTAAGAAATTATCAAGAATATTTATGTCAAGCTAACTGTGATTAAATCCAGTCAAAGAGGCATTGACTTATGGTTCTGCACAATGCAATAATATCTGGCATAGGAGAATGCTACTCATTCAGAAAATACAAGGGCACTAGAACATTCTATTCTATTTTTTTGTGACAGCAACTATGGATTATATATTATAAAAAATATCACGGAGTTGTAAAAACTGCAGTTCCACCTTGAAATCTAATTCTACAATTGACAACAGCAGAAATTTCACTTCAGTGAAATGGCAGCTCTTAAAAGTACTGTGCAGTATTTTTTCCTCTTTCAATTATTTATTTCTTAGATCAAGACTGAATAAATAATTCTCTTTCTTGAAAATAAAAAAAGAAAAGCAAGAAGACAACAATATATTAAGCAGCAAACATTAAAAATATGCTTTATGATTTGTGGTTCCTTAATGTAGAACACAAGAATGAATTAACATTGTAATTAAAGCAGCAGTCTTTTATCCAGTTTATATGGATTTATTTCAGAGTGAATACATGTAGAATTATGCAAGAACGATATAATCTCTTTAATATAATGAAAATATTGCATGCATATTTTAATGAAATCACATCATCATGTTTGTCACTTTGCGTTCATTTCCTTTCTGAACCTAATATTTTTGTTACTCATAAATATATGGGTTAAATTTTGGAACAATATATTTGGGAGCTTCAGTAATATTTGGATTTATTACATTGTCTTTTTATATAGTTGGAGTCTTAAAAATAATAATATAAAAACCTAAAGTTTAGTGATGAATGATGTAAATATTCTGGAGGCTTTTAGACTATGTATTTCCTACTTCATCTTTTAGGGACAACTATATCTCTTTCTGTTGTATCCAGTCTAGCTCCAATATCTTGTCTAAGCCTTGTAATTTGTGTAATATGTTTATAAACTAATAGTGGTGATTCCTGGAAGGCAGCAACCATACATCTTTCATGGTTACAGAGCTTCTATGTTTCCAGATAATAGAAATTATGTAACTACTATTTGTATATACAAAAGGTAAAATCTAATCCAAAAGAGTTATAACTTTTTTTTTTGCAAATTGGGATCCAAAAATCACTTATATAAGAGGCAACATTCTGCTTAAAAACTAATAATTGTGAGTTGAGTTGAGTTGAGTTGAGAGACAGTGACTGGTCCAAAATAATCCAGTCTATTAGTTGTATTTTGGGGCGAGGGTTTGGTCTGGCAACTAAGCAAGATATTTTAAAAAAACATGATGAAAAGATGAAAACTAAATACTGCTAGTGTCAATTTCATTAACATGTAAAAACTAGGCTTAAAAATTAATTTTACAGATTTCTAAATGCTGAGAGAGTGACGGCTGATATCAGTTATACAGAGTTCATCTCTTTGTAGAAGTGCATGGTCACACCCAAGAACATTCATGGAAAACCTTGTTTCCTGCCTCGCCAGCTCCAGCCTTCACAACAAATGCAACAAATGAGGAGTTTCTAGCCCTGTGAGAAACAAGAGAGAACACCCTCTTGCATGTGCCATACACATAAGCCTTTGACAGTGGAGGACTTCTGTAAATATCTTTCAAGTAATAATGCTAAAGATTCATGAGAACTCAGCCATTCCTAGAAAACTATTTGTAGTTTTAGTTTGCTATCTATAGTACTGTATTTGTGTGATGACATCCAGCAATGGAAGAGGCTGCTGATTTTTGGATTATGTAAGAAGTTGTTAAGACATATATCTTCCTTATTTATACATGGCAATATATAAGAAAGACCTAACACTTCCTTTATGTGTGTATTACAAAAGGGGAGATTGCTCACTGTTTTTCTCCATCAAATAAGCAGTGTGGCAAAACTCATGCCTCAATGATTACCTCAGGATCAACAACACGCTGAATATAATGATACTTTTGAATAAACTCTGTACTTAAACCCACATGTGCCAGAAGAGTTCAGAATTTTTTGAATTTCTCTTAAATGGAAGTGAGAAATAAGTTTTTATATACACCCCATATCATACATCATTTGCAATTTTTAATTTTAAAACTGAACTATTTTTAATACTTAATGGACAGGCAAAATTAATTGCCTTAGAATAATTTTAATTAATTAATTAATTAAATTTTAATTTAATGTAATTAATTTTTATTGTTTTTAGGAAAAAAGAGAGAACTCTTCCTAATAAATATCTCTGGAATGTTAAGACTTTAACTTTGGCTAAATTGTACCTTTTAGGTGATATATCAACAGAAATGTTGTGCTCTTAAAAAAAAGGCCTTAAAAATAAACAAGGCAGCAAAAACTGTCTGTTCCAAGAGTGAGTTTTTGTACTGCAATTGTGTGGCATGACTACAGATGTGACTCCAAAGAAGCAGTTCATACAATCACATAGTAAATAGCCAGCTTAGTTCCTCAATAACATCTGATTAAAGGCAATACACTTTACCTACTCTAAGCACTTAGCCATTATATTACATGTTATCTTATTATAAGTGTGCTTTCCAATTCAAAATTTATCTTTAAATTTATCTATACATTGATAAATGTATAATATCACTAATTATGAAGTACCTAACAATGCTGTTAAATGTTTTTCTGCTCACGTAACATAATGTCATGTAATGGTTTATTTTGGGAAGGGTGGAAACAAACATTCCTACACAAATAAATTTTATTCTTTTTGAAATATAAGAGCAAATGGCTCAAAACTTCAGCTGATGAGGCTTTTTTTCTAAGACAGAATTATTTCCAGTTTGAACTAATATGAAAATATCCTAAATAAAAACAACAAATGAACTTGTGAATTGATTTTACTAATGGTATAATGCCAATTTCTAGAATAGGCACATTTTTTACTATCTTCACATGGCAAACTCAATGAAAGAATAACAAATAATCTTGTATTGCAATTAAGCAAAGTATCATGGATGACTTTCTATGAAGTCCTGCTTGCAACTAGACAACTGTAACAGGAGGAGGGAGGGAAGGCATTGGAATGTAAGGGAGGTTTGGGAGGGAAATTTGGAATGCAAGAGTGCAGATGGAAGTCTGAGACAGACCCAACACTTCAAGGTCACTAGCTGGGGAAGTCTGAGGCAGACAGATCGTTCCCAAAACAAAGAGAGTGCAAATGACAAAGGACAATGGGAGGTCAAGGGGAAAAAGGGAAAGTTTTCCTATGCTGTGTTTCATGTGAAATTGTTAGAACTGGTTTTTCTACTTCTGTAACCATATGGAATTTTCAGTAAAGTTATATTCTTGGTAAAAAAAATGTCTCAGGAGTTTCTTTTGCTGTCTAACCTAGTGGAACAGCTGACACAAAGTTGAATGACACATGACAAATAGTGATTAATATTTTTTGTGGAAAACTATTTCACATTGTTAGCTAGGAAGATGAAAAAGGAACTCAATTCCCCCAAGACATTCCCACCCAATAAAAAACTTTAGAAAAAAAACCCCAGAGAATATTTTCTCTGTAAAACAGAAACATTCTTAAAGATCCAGAAACATTAAACAAGTAAATATTGTTCAAAATTAAGATGTAAAGAAAAATTATCACATAATGATGTATCTTAATTGAAAATATATTGCTAATGGTTTTAAAAGTAAAAGGAAAGGTATTAATTTATACTCTATCATAAAAAGTATATTATGTGAAAACTATTTAATCATTTTGAAGTTAATTATCAGTTTTGATTTGATTTCACCTCTAGTACAATCCTTTCAAAAATAATATGTGAATATAAGACACAATATGGAAAATAGTGATGATACAGAACAATGCTATTGCTTTTATAGCAAAGGACAGATGGATGAGGTAGAAAAATAATTTTCTAAGCACACATTTTAAATTTGGATGAGGTTATAAAAGGCTTGAAGCAAAAATATACAGAATAGTCATGCTCAATATCACAATGCAGTCCTGAATAATAAATGTTATGTCAAAACATTTAAGTGATATTTCCAGTCAAATTCCTTTAGGTTGGCTTTGTCAGGGTCATAAAATAGTAGGACTGAAACATAAATGTTTTTATCATGAATACTATTACAAAAAGAAATAATTATTAATATGTTATTATAAGCACAAGGTATAATAATTTCATTACATTAAGACTTTCAAGGATATATGAACAGCAAATATAATAAATTATTTAGCATTGCTAAATTGACAATTTATTTACCATCAACATCAATATGCAGGAACACATTGAACCTTGGGGTCAGCATTTTGTTTTGGCTCCAAGCTACAATGTTCAACCATAGTCCAGGGACTATTCCTGTGACTGTACATTGTAGCCTGCATATTGCAGGACAATCTCACATCTGGATAATCTCTGCAACAATATGTCTTGTTAGTAGGTTACTAAGCACCCAACAGCTTATGAGGGCAATGACTGATACACTACAGTGCCATCCGAATGCAGCCCAGAGTTTATTTATTTATGCATTATAGCTGTAGCTTTCTGAGTGTTTAACAATAAACACAAGAAAAGAAAGGAAAGGATCGATTCATGTTAAAATATATATCCAATAAAATATAAAATAAAGACACTATACAAAGTAGGTAGCAGGAAGTCATTAAAATCTAAACTGATATGAATTTAATTATAAATTAAATTATAATAATTATAAATTTTTAATTTTTAATTATAAATAATTATAAATTATTAATTATACAAAAATAAAATTAAAAAGCAAAAGCATAAAAGCATTCTGGGAACCCCTGGTCTGCTATCCTGCTATCCAATTTAAATTTTAAATGAAAGTGATGTGGATATGAGGATATGAGGATATTCAATTTAGGATGAGAAGTAGTACAATAAGGACTGAAGCTCTTGATGCTACTAAGTGCATATTTTATTTTGAGTAATATTGGCAAAAAGAAGGAAATTATTTTTCATGAAAGAAAATGTGTGCTCTGCTTTGCATATGATTTGTATACAATACATAGCCAAGCTTAAATAACAAGTCAGATACTGGAAGATTTACATTTCCTAATTTAGGCTTCAAGTTTCAAACATACTAAAAAAGGCAGTTTTGATTTGCAAAATGACTTTAACCTTTATTAACATCAATGATTCTCACCAGCTATAACTTCATATACAAGTTTCCAATGATGAACTTAGTCATAATGCTATTTATATCTCTATAAAGTTAGTTCATTGCAATATAAATAGTAGTGCTAGTGGCATTAACAGCAGCATTCAGCAGCATCACAGATGTTAAAAGTTGTTCTCTGTGGTTTGTATTTCTGTGTCTATTAATCAATTGGATAATTTGGACTAATCACCTATACTTAATTGAATAGGCCAAGTTCCACAATAAACATGAATGCCCATACTTAAGAAGTAAACCAAATCTATTCAATATACAATAATTCTTTATAAATATTTTTGAAAAATGTTATTGATATATTTTGATATAGATCATGTAAAAGCATATCTTAAAGGACTTTATCAAGCTGAAACTGTCTTAGATATTCTTGGTCATGATATAATTATCTTGTAATTTGGGTGAAATCTCCCAGATGCTGCAAGATCTCACTGAGTTATTACAATCCACCCTCATTTGCAAGAGTGATAGCTGGATGTTGATACTTCAATTCTCTCAGTGGTGATGCAGTGACTGCTTTATGAAAAGCAGAATGAGAAGAGGTTTTAACACAAAATAATAGTAGTAATCACACTTACGATCTCCATGGCAACGCAGAGCGCCCACAGTTAACTTGGCATCAGAGCCTGGCCGAGCAATATCTCCAACCACCACTTGACTGATAGGTAAATGGTCCTTGTAAGATAAAAGACCAGCATCTTTTCTCCTATGTAATGAAAAGATAGAAAAATCAAACATACTTAATAAGATGTTTAGTGAAAGTCTGAGTTAACCTTGAGCCAGTCATGACTGAACTCCTGGCAGTGAGCAGAGTCAGCCTGCAATATTGCATTCTAACCACTGTACTTTATTGCTGGTCCTCTAGATCCACCATCAAGTATAAGCTTCCATTTTTTCACCTTACTCCTGGGGATTCAACCACGCTCAAGGATGTTGTTTTTTTTAGCATCTGACAATCTTTTCCTTACATCAGTGTTTTCCACACCTCTTAAGTTGCTGAAATTTATTTATATTTATTAGACTCCCATCTTATCATAAGGTAACTCTGAGTGACTTACAGACATAAAAAATACATCTACATTAAAACAAGAGTACATTACAATCAAGATTAAAATTAAGGGCATGTGGAGGGTTGGAATGGGGGGGGGAGGTGGGGTCTGTTGTTACTTGATCAACCACCTCCTGTGCTGTTCCCCCATTGGGTCCCAGGCCAACTGGCAGAGCCAGGTCTTTAGCCCTTATGAAAGGATAGAAGGGTTGGGGCCAACCTCATTTCGGGAGGCAAGATGTTCCAGAGGACAGGAGCAACATCTGAGAACACCCTCCTCCTGGACACTGTCAGGCAGAATAATTGGGTTGATGGTACCTGCAGCATGTCTCCTTTGCTGGCACAAGTGGGAAGGGCCAATCCCACTAGGATAAGATGGTCCCTCAAGTAATCTGGACCCATGCCATGAAGGGCTTTAAATGTGATCACCAACACCTTGAATTGCATCCGGAAACAGACCGGCAACCAATGCAGCTCGCAGAGCAGTGGTGTTACAGGGGCCATTCTTGGACCCCCCCCCAAAACTGCCCTTGCTGCCGCACTCTGCACTAGCTATAGGTAGCCCCATGTAGAATGCATTATAATAATCCAACCATGAGATGGCTAGGGAGAAATGTTGAGGAACTCTTCCCTAGATACTTATTGTCAGTACAGCTACTAACAGATTGGTTCAATTACAGTTTTGGGGTTGAAAAATTAAATGAAATATATTTGATAATGTCATGTCAAATTCAACCTGCCAGGAGCAGTGATCAGTCATTCCACTCTATAAGTTGTGCTGGAGACATTGCTGAAGAAAAGTCTATTTCATATGGAAGCCAGCAAACAATCATTTTATACTTGTGGAGACTGGTGGCCACTTGGCCATTGGAGAGGCAATTAATTGCTCCTCTCATGCTGAATTATATTTGGGTTTTACTGCTTGACTAGTACATGCTTATTTTGGGAGGGGGGATTTCTTGTACCATTCTTTATCATACAGTATTTATCTTGGTTTGCTGGAGGATGGGGCAGGAAGAAGACAAAATGGAGAGCAGACGGAAAGACACAAAAATATGAAATGTGCAAGAGGATTTATCACAAAAATTGATTTAACATAATTTAGGCAACAGTAGAATTAGTAGGAAAATATATATTAATATATATTGGAAATTTTTCCACTGATTGTGGACCCATCTTATTAATTGACAATAACAAAAAGTGTTATTGTTTCATTATTCATTATAGTAAGGATGTTTCATACCATTAACTGTTTGCTTGGTCACCAGTGACCATCAGATTAATTTGATGCAAAGGAAAACATATTTTAAAAGGAAATGCAATTAAAGCAATTAAGAAAACAACTTTAATCTTTTAGAATATTATTTCTTTGGAATGGTTGCCTAACATCTATGATTAGGAAGGTAATTAGAAGCTTAATTAGTATGCTTTTCAAATAGCATTAAACTGTTGTCTGAAAACAAAGGATATAAGTACTGGACTGTTTTATTTTGAATTGGTTTTCATTTGTTTATTTTTATTGTACTTTATTATTTATTTCAAGAATATCTGTGCTGCATTTCAGAACAAGTTTTCCCAAAGTGGTTTATAAACCACAAAAACCCCAAAGCAAATATAATACTACAAAGCCATGTTAAAATTCCATAAAATCTAATAAGCAGATAAGCCGCACAACACAACAAAACAATAAAATGTAAGCCCAAATTAATCACAGAAAAATGTACTTTACAGTAATAATGAAATCCTCCTAAAATCAAAAGTGTTTTCTTATACATAACTACACACATACATGTGCACACATATATGAAATGTACAAATTCATACAGGAGTATCTATAGGAATATCTCTTCTATTGCTTAAATATGAGTATATCCTCCAGAACTCTAAACATAATTTTCAAATATAAATATAAAATTATTTATATTTAGTATTTTTCTAAATATCTTTGAACCCAGAGATCATTTTTGAGAAGATATGTAGAGTAAAACATGACCTCAGCATGGGAAAACAATTCACTATGACAAAAAAACTCAAAATTACTTCATCTTGTTTCCCTTTTGGATAAGATGGAGGTTAAGAGCAGACTTTTAAGATTTTCTTAATTACAGTTTATATCAACTACAATTTATATCAACTACAGTTTATATTGTATCAACTGAAGTAGAATTCTAGCATTTCTTGTGGCATCTTATTTACTGAATTGCCTATAGTCATCTGAAAGGCTGACAGTGGGTGCGGACAATCACAAAGCATTCATAGATTAGAGCACAGGTCACCAACCGGTGGTCCGCGAGAAAATTTTGGTAAACGGCATCCGGTCCGGGAAGCAGCCGTAGTTTGCTGTCCATTGCGGATGCAATGGATACTTGCCTTCTGAGGTCAGTGGCCCTTGGTGGAGACGCAGCTACTGCTGCTCTGGGGCTGAGAAGGGGGGCAGTGGCAACGGCAGGGCTCCGGAAGGCAAGCGTATGTCCTAGGGCTGCACATGCACTCTCAGACCCGCCTTGGAACCAGAGGAGCAGCCGCAGCAGCTGCTGCCAGCTTCTCAGGGGTCTCGTGGTGGTGGGCCTTGCTGCAAGCCGGCGTGCCTGCCCGACCCGGCTGCGGGCTTCGCGATGCCCGTCCTGGCGCTTCCCCTTAAATAAATCGCCTTTTCCTAAGCGCTCAGCTGGGACTCGAAGCCTCCCGAGAAAAGCAGACGGTGGAAGTCGTGCAGGGCTCTTCCCTGCTTGAGCAGCCACGAACCCCCATGGCCTGGGCCAAGGGAAGCACTGCCCATCTCCAGCCTGTCAGGTCCCACCCCTGAGAGGCTGGCGGCAGCTGCTGTGGCTGTGACTGCTCCACTGGTTCCGAGGGGGTCTGAGAGTGCCGCCATCCCCCTTCTCAGCCCCAGAGCAGCAGCAGCTGCATGTCCACCAAGGGCCGCCCGCCCACCCACTGGCCGCCAACCTCGCAGGGGACTGGGCAGGTTGGAGACCAGCCGGCGCTTCCCTTGGCCCAGGACATGGGGGCTCATGGCTGCTCAAGCGGGCATCGTGATGCCCGCAGCTGGGTCGGGCAGGGATGCCAGCTTGCAGCGAAGGACACCACCATGGGGCCCATCCGCGCAATAGGCCGCGCTGACCTAGCCCTGCTCAACTGCACTTCTTAGCTGGGCGCCGGCGGCGGCTTCCAGGCCATCCGCCCCATGAGCGAATGGGCAGTGTGAAGAGACAATCAGCCGCGCCTCCCCGCCCAGCCTTCCTTGCCGGGCGCTGCACCGGCGGCTCTGCCCTGCCCAGCTCTGCCCGCTGCCACTTCCCACGAACTTCCCAGGAGACGGCCGGAGCGTGGGGCGGGCGGGAGTGCCCGGCACGCCCATCCGCCGGCTCTCCAGGCAGTGTCACTGTCTCCCTGCCCCACCAAGGCCCCCGCCAGCCCCGGAGCCTGAGGCCAGCGGAGCTCCATAGGTGCGTGCCCCAATGCTGCCCAGTCCCGGAAGGTCCCAGAGCCGAAGGCGAGAGGGGCAGCGGCGGCGCCAGGCCGCCCACCCTCCCAGAGCACTTTCTTCCTTCTCCCGCTGCCGAGAAGAGAGAAAGAGAAAGAAAAAAGAGGAAGGGAGATAGAGACAAGAATGGAAGGAAGGAAGGAAAGAAGGAAAGGACTGCGCTGTGCTGAGCTGCCTGGCGAGGCTTTGTTTGAATGTGGGTTGGTGTGGGGCATGCGCGCCTGTGTGTCCCGTTCCCACAGCCAGCTGAGCCCCACAGGGGCTTTGAATCATCCGCCAGTTGTGAAAACGGATCGGCTTTGTTGTGTCGCTATCAGCCTCGCGCCTGCCTGCTCGCTGTCTCCAAGCCATTTCCCAGGCAGAAGCGGTGTGTATTTTTAGCATCGAGGTCTGGCTGTGGCGGCAGTGGGGGCAATCCACTTTTTTGGGGGGGGCAGCAAGAGAAACGTCAGGAAAATTCTGCAGCTCCCGCAGCTCTTGATGAAATGGGGAGGGAGCCAGTCTCTGCTCGGTGGGTCTGGGGGAGAGGAGGGACAGCATTGAGCTGGAGGGAGGGGTGCCAAGTGAGACCCTGAATTATTCCTGGGGAGGAAAGGAAAGGAAAGGAAAGAAGAGGAGAGGAAAGAAGGGAAGAAGAGGAAAGGAAAGAGAAGGAAAGGAAAGAAGGAAAGAAAAGGAAAGGAACGAAGGAAACG